>CAXIVM010002730.1:0-11000 GCA_964035705.1 Porites rus | reverse complement strand
TTAGTGGTGAGTGGAACCATTTCAATATACTCCCAATTTCCACAATGATTTATGGGGCCTGCAATCATTTCACCAAACTTATTTGATTATATAAGTTTACAGCATCCACTGGCTTGACACCTCAAGTTCCATATACCAGGATATATAGGGGATGTATACATGTAAAGGAGGTCACAACGCCCTCGGGATTGCATCCTTCCAAAAAGTTGGCATATCTAGGCTCTTGTTGCCACGAAGGTAGACCACTACATCCTTCAAATTGGCTTCCCCCCAATCTTCCCAAGCTGCAGATGCCAGTGCTTGGTAAGCAGGCACCTTTTGGTCAAGGGCTTGAACAGGTGGTAGCCCTTCGCCCTGGCTGGCAAGCTCCGGCATGAGCTTGGCAATCTTCTTCCCAAAGAGCCGGGGATATGTCCTGGGATGGCCGTCGAGGAGTATAGTATTGCACGAATGGTTGGTGACTGGTCGACGCATGCAACCCCTGGCTCGAACACGGCAGGCTGAATACCCAAACCTTTCAACCTGGTTGGGAGGGGTTGAGAAGACTATACACTGGGATCGAATCGATTGGTTGTGGGGGCGTCATACCCATGGAGCCGCTCCAACTCATTCTCATGTTACAACGCAAAGGAAATGAGGTATATTTACCTTAAGAAGTGCACGCATGCAATAAGGTCTGCATGAAATATATATGATTTGCTGAAGGCCTTTTCGGTAACAAAGGCACTCAACATGTTCCCATGCTTTTTGTTTGCACTGAGTGTGCTCGAATTCACAAAGAAACCGTACCACCTGCAAACATGTTGGGCCAGGGTGCTGAGTGGATTTCAACTGCGAAGTTCCCTGATACCCACCGTTCGAAGTTCTCTTTGTAGTCTTCAGCGTAAGCCCCAACCTGGCTTTATCGACCTTTGTCAAACGACCCATGCAAAACTTTGCTGTAAACCTGTTGTTCGAGAACATCTTTTCACGTTTCGGGCTCTTCGCTCCGTAGTGGCCCATCCACCATGCCACCTTGTACACCTGGGCAAGCGACGGGAAGGCTGGGGCTTGGTGTCATCGACGTGCGCCCTCTGACCAATCCCGCCACGCGCCAAGAGGTTGGGTTGGCCTAGATGGTCATGGGACATGTATATAAATAAACTATATAAAAAGCATCCTTGTTGCCAAACCCTGTGTTTGAGGTTCAGGGGTGTTGCACGGGCCCACAAGCAAACCAAATCCCTGTGAAGGTGGTGGATTCTCAATGTTTTATAGCTATAACGTCAAGGCACTCTGAGCCTTCTGTAAAGCCAGACCATACGTTTGTAGTGCTGCATGAGTGAGGAGCCAGGGGTCTCCAAACCAAACGATCCACCCAAGCATGCAGCTAGAAGCATGCAAAGAACACTCCTGGCGGAACAAGAAAACCGTTACCCGCACATCAAAGTCAAACAACTGAAAACACTCCCACATAAACGACAAACCCTGGCAAAACCCTTCAATTGAATAAGAGAGCGATACTTATATAGTCTTTCACACAACAAGTCGGTCTACAACTTGTATATGTCCTTGCCAGCAAGGCATTTCCTTGTTGAACTGAATGATGCCGTTCTTGTCCATCGGGTAGCAACATGGATCTCCGGCTGGTTCCAACATTCATATGCACCCATGTGCTACAAGGTGTACCCAAAAGCAAGAAGAACTTTCCATACTCGCAATTCAGGATCAGCCAAACGGCAATCCTCATGCGTGCTGTGTCAAAGCACTATACATGGCACTGGTCGCTGCTTGACAATGACAAGAGCGCAACAGAAGTTGCATGCACATGCATGCATGCACTGTAAAACAACTAGGTCTCCTACGCAAATCCCGCTGGAGATAAGAAGTCAAATGGGTTTTTCCTGTTCTCAAAGCCGAAAGATTTACCGAAATCCCACTCTTGGGCAGCCCCATTGTATGAGGCTGAACGCACTTCAGCAAAAGCATTCCCTTGGCCAGCAAATAGTTCGACGTAGTGCAGTGCCTGCGTGCCAGAAGTGAGTGAAGACTTCGCGTATAAAAAACACACCTCATTTCCCATGCACGAACAATAACATGTGTTGCTTTCAGGCCCCATGTTGGTTGGGTCGAGTTGTTGAGACGCTTTACCCAAGGTCTCACAAGCATAAGGCATATTGTGCGTGCAGACTTTTGCCCCCTTTGCCTAGCCTTGTCCAAGGACCCAAGATTCTTGGAGAAGTACACGAGGATCACGATGCAGATGAAGGCCTGCAACAAACGGCTGTGCGTGTCAATATTCCCAAATATTCTCAAAGCATTCTCAATAAGGTCCATGCAATTTATGTTGGACAGCTTTAACTTTGGATACCAGGCGCTTGAGTATATTGTGGTCACAACTTCCGTGCATGACTCTCTCCCACAACTTTCTGTGTTTATGCGAGTCAAGACTAACAAAACCAAAACTATACCTGAGTGGCAAAAAAGTATATGCGTGCAGGTCTAATTCAAGCGATGAGGCAAACAAAAGCAGTGTTGCCGGATTGCCTTCGGAGCATGGTAGTGGAGAAGTCGGTAGACAAGGAGGTCCAAGTCAATACCCTTCATGGCTTCTATATACTTGCGCGAGTCGCTGAAACTAACGTGGCGTTCAACAAAAACAGTCACGCAATGTCATATATGCATGTTATGGTGATTGTGCAAACTCCTGTGTATATCCTGAATATTTTTTGGGGGGCGTTGCTGCATGCCCATGTGCACATCCCAACCTGCTTTCATGAGACGTGAATGAGCCAGTTGCCTTGTCATTCATACAAGCTGAAGGCACATGGCAGGAAAGGACTTAGTATACATGCGCAGTTTGACCTCTATATATAGCCAAGCAAGTTCAGTTATACACATAATGTATCAGAAACTGCGTGATGGCACTGGAAGCTCGACAGTTGTTTCACACAAAAAATGCCAAACCCAATTAATTAACGCTAATGTTGTTCGCTTGAAACAAAACATGCCAGCGCAGCGGCTCGCGACGCTAGACTTGACACTTCGCCGCACTCCATTGCCTTTCGTCCCACGGAACAGCCTTTTCACCACCATCACCTGGCCGAAATGCTGTGAGGAGACACGATACAATTTGAGAAGGCACAGCGCGTCCCCTCGGGTCAGGAGTTCTGCAAACTCACGGGTGGTGCGTTTGTATACCATTGCGCGCGGCTGCAATGTGGCCCAGGTTTTGCTTTGTTCGCAGAGTCCGGTGCTAAGATCAGAAACTCCAACACATGATGTGAATTAACTCACTGTCATGTGAAGCCCCTCAAATTGGCCAAACGAAAGGCACTAGCCATTCCCAGCGCACTTTCAGAAACCCCATGCTGAGCCTGGTGGATGATGAGCCTGAAACTGAACTGTTTGACCTTTGAAGCTCATATATAAAAACATGCAGGTTCCGTTGTTTAATCGAAAACTCTTAGCTTGAACACTTCCACCCTATGCTCGCAGTCATCATGGTCCTCAAACAATTGATAAAAAGCGAGGGCGATCTGACATGCTCAGATGTCGTAGCCAAAGCCCTTGAATGCTTTGCGCTGAAGTTCCTTCAAGCCATTGACGCAGTCCTTGATAGCTGCCTTGGAGAGTGCGTCACTTGCCATCATTGCTTGCACCTTGGGCCCACGAAAGCATGCAGAACAATATTTGACTTAATTGGGGACGATGCATCGCAAGCTTCGACTCACATGTGACATGCGCACGAAACAGGTTTGCCAACTGAACACACATGTCAACATATCGGGCTAATGCATCCCAATGACAAAAGCTTGCCCCAGTAAATAGTTCACATAGAAGCAGCCGCCGGCGGAAAAGTATGCAATTTGGCTAAAGTTTTGCGATTTCCATTTCTTCGCGTTCGCTTTGCCATTCTTGCTAGGTTTCTTGCTTTCCTTCTGGGGCTTCTTCCATGGCAACAGGTCCCTGGAAGCCTTTACTCCCACAGCGTCTCGGGTCCAGTAGGAGGTGAGTTGAAAATCCTTTGACGGAACGGTCATATCAAAGTCTGGATGCAGGCATTCAGTCTCACCACATTCTTCCAAGACCCGATTGATTTCACCCAAGATCTTTTCACGATCAAGGAGGCCAAGTGATGTGTTTGAAGTGCCTTTCTTCTGCTTTCCAGTCTTTTCTTTTTCCTTGTCCCCTTGACCTTTTTTGGCACCACCGTTGCGCCGGGTCTTCCCACAGCACTCCTTGCTCTTGGTTCTCTTTCGGTTTGTCCTGCTTGTGGTTGGCTCCTTTCGGATTGGGCCATCGGACGATGAAGCAATCTCTTTGCTGTCGGGCAGGTTGAGCTCAGTGGCAGCTTCTACAGCAGCACTCGAGGAGAGAAGTTCAGCAGCGGCATGAGAGCCGGCAGGGTCGATGGGACCATCTTGGGCCATTTCAGCACTCGTGTTTTCTTTCCGTTTCAATCCATTCTTCATCTTGCGCATTTTTTGCAAGGACTTGCTTTTCCTTCCACTCTTGATGCCCCGTCGAGTGTTCTTACGAGCCTTGCCCTTCGAGGCTTTTTTGTTCTTGTTCTGATTCTTCTTTGCTTTTCCCTTCTTACCATTGGCTGGCTTGTCGCCATCGCCACTCGCTGCTGCTTTCCTTTTGTTGTGTTTTTTCTCAGCTTTCATTTCTTCGATGTCATCCTTGAGACCGAATTGCAGCCGTCGTGTGACTGGCGGGTGGTCTGGTACCTCTGGAAGGTCCTTCAAGGGCAGGTATCTATAACATCATAACCAACAACATGTCGGAAAAAGGAACTCATTGACCCAAACCTTTGCAAGAGAGCTGGGAAAAACTGTCCTTACTTTCGAGAGCAGTGCTGATGAGCTTGTCCTCCTTTTTCAACAACTCTTTCACGGAAGCCGTGTGCTGCAATTCATTTGGCGACACAAGCATTTGGGTCTCGGCATGGTCCGGAGCGTATGGAAGGGACTCGACAACCATTGTAGGTGGAGAACCTTGGCCAAGAAACGTGACCAATGTTGTTTTAATCATGGGAGGTGTTGGAGGGTTACAAAGTTCAATTGAGGAAGTTTTGTTAGTGCACCCTGACGGTTTCCAAGACGAGCCTGCGCCGGCAGGAGGAGGATCCTTGCCCTCCACCTTTGACACCTTTGGGCTGTCACCGGAAGGAGCATCCGCCGCTTGGCCTTGCAGCCTCCAGAGCAATCAAGGTACATACACAAGCACATGTCCTTTTGTTGCATGCAGAGAGGTTTTGCAACCTTCATGTCACCTAATCACCTGGAGATACCCCAAAGTTGTTGGTATAAAAATAGGGTGGGGCTTCAAATAATGGAAGCCACAGCGCTACATGCCAGTTGTTTAGGGCTGAATCTGATATAAATTGATGACAAAGTCACATGTCGATCTGTTCAAGCACGCTGACCAAATCGTTCATCATCAAGGCTTCAGGGTCCTCCCCCTCATCCTCTGAGTCATTTGGAATCCAAAAGACGTCCACCTGGATGTGAGTGGGACACACTGGGTAAACAAACGGTGATTCGCTTGCACACTGGCACCTATATGACTTAATTCCCAATATCACCAGCATACACTATAAGAAAAACGTGCATGAGCATGCATTGCGTAAAACTTTCACCATGCATGCTCGTCATGCATTATACGTTCATGGGCCTTCTTGCATTCATCCTTCTTGCGTTCATCCATTGGAGCCGAAGGAAGACACGGCAAAGGATTGGCATCATGCTTCTTCACTGAACCACCACCGGCTTCCGGAACCTTAGGACATGGACGGAACCCAGTAAACTCCATGATAGTCATTTGACGCCATACACGTTGTGGAAGTGCTGGTTTGATGGTTGGCTGGTTCCGGAAAGGTCTGAAAATGCAAGCAGCTAGTTCTTCCAAGGTCGTCTGACGGCCAAGCATAGTCCCAGTTTGATCTGGAAGTCCAGGTAGTGCCGAAAGAACAGAACCTCCATCCATACCTTGAAGCACTGGCGGCACTGATGGCGATGTCATTGGAGTCGCCACTGGCCGCGGTGCAGGAGTCTCAAGCTCTTCAGGGCAGTCCATGATGGGGTATGGTTGGCCCAAAGAGCCACTGCTGCTCCCTTTTCGCATCCCTTCCCTGTCAATGCCCAAGAAATTGGCCACCTCTTGTAAAGCAGCATCATCCTGCAAAACCGATGTGTTTGCATGTGTGCTATGTCAATGCTTGCATGCACTGTGTCATTGTTTTCATGGTGGCGATTGGTGGCGCAAGCAAACCCCAGTGAGCATATATACGACCATGCACTCTACCATGCATCACTATACAGCACTACCATGCACACTGTAGGGCTTGTAACTGAAATGGGGGCCTTGACACAGGAATGTACATGAAATTGCTTTTAACGGAGTACCCTTGTCCTCTGAGAGATGCTTGCGGTGCAGCACAGTATTCTTGGCCAGTGAGAGTAGCCGCCGAGCTGCCCATGATTCTTGGTATAGGGTGTCATAGGTAACCACCCTCTTGAAGCGCATGTAGAGGTTCCGGAATTCCTCGATGACGTTGTCGATCATCGGAAGCTGGAGATCGTTCTCCTTCATTTTTTCAAACAAAGGTTGGAGCTGGAGCCTGTTGTGTCGCAGGTTGTGGATTGTTTTCTCCACATAAAGATTCGAGAGCTTCTTGGTTTCTGGGTCATAGTGCATTATGACTCTGTTGTGGTGCCTCATACGTTCCCTCACACAATCCAGGTTGTCCCACAGGAGGTCAATACCCTTCAAGCTGTAGCTCCCCACTTTCTCCGCTGCCGATGATGGTGAACCACTCATGGCAACTCCAAATCCAATCCTGTCTCCAAGACCCGAACCGGAAGCAGCTGCGATTAAGGAACGGCGAATGCAGCCTGAGAGCTCGGCCCAGAAAGAATCATGTAGTGCACTGCATCCACTGCAGTGGACAAAATTGACCCACTCTTGGAAAACATATAGTTTGATGTGCCAAGTACTGGGGTTCTTGCGCAATCCTAAATACAAAGATTCCAAGAAAGACTGCAGTGCAAACATGCCAGCTCGGCGAATGGATGGTTTGCTTCAAGTGGCCCATCGGCGGAAATTCAAATTATGAATTGGCACGTAAAGCATGCAGATCTTGTACTTGTATGTTGTGTGCATGGAGACATGGCCTTGAAGCATATACTTGCACATCAATTGCATCATTCAGTTTTTTGTCGGAAAAAAGTGGTCTGGAGAGGGCCTGTGCAGGTTTTCGCTCTCCCACAATTCCTGCATGTTGTCTTATAGGTCAATCTTTCAACCCATTTGTTCAGCATTACCTAAACATGTTTATCACCAAGGGGTGCCCTATAGACAAAACCATGACATTTGCCCTTGGAGCCTTCGTTCAGGCAGGCGGCGGAACACACCGATTTGGTTTTCATGCTTGGTCAGCAAGCCCTTCCAAACTTCGATGGAATTCGCAAATTCGGAGACATTGTGTTTTTCTGAAACTCATCCTCAGAACGGAGAAAATCGTATCCGACAATAATTTTTATCATGTCTGCGAATTTGAACTTATTTTGATCTTGAGTAGAAATTTCAACTCATACGGTTTCCCAGGTAGTCTTCACCGTCATAGGATCACAGACCATGCAACTTCTGATGCATGGCTTGGTTCCAGTGCAACCCTTCAAACTGAGAGTACTTTGGACTACAACCATGGAGTAGTTCGTGGTCCAAACCCATTCCGAAAAAGGATGTATTATACTGTTTATATTTGGATTGATTGAAGGATCGGTTGCAATCAGAAATACCTTGAGGTCCCAATTCTTTGTGGAAACAACAAGTCATCCTTCCTCACTTTGAAGGATAGCCCAGTTTGATCACTTTGACCCACTTGCGAAAGCCAACATAAGCTCCCAACTCCGAACTCCCAACAAAATCTGGAACCATACACAGGTGCGTTCTCCCAAAGAAAAGATCACTCGACTCAACCCGCCAAACCTTCGAACATGCACGCAGTTCAGTTCAGTTCAGCACGCGTGAACCGCACATATCACCGTTCGCACGCACGTGTGGGACGGACGGACGTGTCTTCGGCCTTGGTCACCTTTCTCAGTCGGCGGCAGGTGATCTCCCAGCTCTCCCAGGGACGTCCGGAGAGGTGCCCCATCGACGTCAGAAGCCTGGGCGCGCTGTCTTCCGCCGCCGTTCGGTTCGGTGAGTCGAGTCGGGAGAGAGAGGAGAGATGAGGAGAGTCTGTTTGTGTTTCCACCCGTGGGGAAGGGTGTTTTGGGGTGTTTGGAACAGTGGAGACGGGAAGGAGCAAATCGAATTGTGAAGGAAGGAAAACAGCAGCATTCTTCCCTAAGAATCATTGGACCCGACCACTTCTGGAGGCTTCCAAACCCCTGCAGAACGCAGGGGTTTGGACCCGAACCAAACCTTCACCTTTGAGGGTCCTTGATTCTTAGGGTTAAAAATCAACACATGTCCGTTGTTTTGACCACTGATTCTTAGGGTTTGGACCACAAAACATGTTGTGTGGTTTTTATCCCTCTCCCACTTCAGTGGCTGGACTCCACTGGGTCGTCACTGGCTCGCCAAGCGGAGCGTCGCAGAACTGTTTCCTTTGACCAGAACGGGTGGACAACACCAGCTAGTGCCTCAAGCTTGTTGCTTTTGGATATTGTTTGGTGTTTGCATTTTGGATGATTTTGGCTTTGGTTGGTTCCAACAGAAGATCCTTATATCTGCTTGTTGTGACCGCATTTCGGTCCAATCTCCTGCCGCACAGCTTGTAGCAATGCTCCATTGTGGTCCACTCCCGCAGTCCAACGGACACTTCGCCAGTCCAGAAGACGAGGACTCTTCCATCCAAAACCATCCACCTGGACTCACCATGCACCGCACCGGGCCTTGCCGCCAGGCATGTGCCCTACCGGAACTCAAAGTTGACCCAACTGCTACAGGAGCCGAACCCGCCGCTGCGCGATCGGCGGCGTGGGTCCAGACTTCCGATCTCTTCCGGGTTTGTGTGTTGTCGATAGACTAGTGGAGAGGTTGTTGAACGGAGAGGGTGTGTTTGCAAAACGAGGAGGTCCATGAGGTCCCTACGAGTTGAAAGAACATGTTTGGAGGATGTGGCTGGTATTGTTTGACCCATGTTGAAAGGTGATGGTGCTGCAGTTCTTGTGTGGTGATGGTGTGCGCATGCAGTTAGGTTGTGGGTGGGAAGTTCATGTGTGGTGCTCCAGAGGCCATGTGCTTTAACCCGGACACTCCCATGATTTCATGCACGCCTCAACCCAGAGCACAAACAGGACAATACCGTTGTGTTTGTTTCAGCTACGTTGGGGCATAGGGTTATAGTATTCCTGAGGTTTTGAATCGGTTGCATGGTGTGTGTGCTTGCGCCTCCGGTTGGATCCTGAGTTTTGACACCGTGGCAAAGACATGGTTCACAAGCCCTTGTCGGGCGGCCGATTCGGTCCGTCCCTGATTCAGCCGACTTCATCCAACCCATCACCGCCTACCGATGTGCTTGGCGCAGCGCATGTCATGCACCCAATTGGTACAGATCGTACCGTCCTATATCATGCGGTCATGTTTCTTGATACATTGGACTATGCATACACTGGCCAGAAGAAAGTTGCGCTTGTTGATGTTGAAACTCATGACAACCCTATCCCCCTAGAATCCTACACCATGAGACAAGGGAAGGTGTGGGCGGTCATTTGTCACCCCGGAAAGCCTTTTATTATTATAAATTTAAAAGAGTGTGATAATTGACCGTCCCACGCCTGCCACGAAAATCGGACTTGTTAATTCGATCCGTCGTTAACCTCAGAGTGTTTTGTAAGAAGGCTAACAAGCGTAAACTTTTGTCTGCCTGAAGGGCAGCGAAGAGCAAAAATGTACAAAACGTGCATCCGTTCAACCTCTGCTGTTATAGCCCAATTGTGAACTTTGTAGATTGACATTTCACTTAAAAAACGACCAATCAATTGCCTGTCAATGCAACACCCCTTTTTTAACGCAGGGCAGCGAAGAGCAAAAATGTACAAAACGTGCATCCGTTCAACCTCTGCTGTTATAGCCCAATTGTGAACTTTATAGATTGACATTTCACTTAAAAAACGACCAATCAATTGCCTGTCAATGCACCACCCCTTTTTTAACGCAGGGCAGCGAAGAGCAAACATGTACAAAACGTGCATCCGTTCAACCTCTGCTGTTATAGCCCAATTGTGAACTTTATAGATCGACATTTCACTTAAAAAACGACCAATCAGTTACCTGTCAATGCAACACCCCTTTTTTAACGCACTGGCCAGAAGAAAGTTGCGCTTGTTGATGTTGAAACTCATGACAACCCTATCCCCCTAGAATCCTACACCATGAGACAAGGGAAGGTGTGGGCGGTCATTTGTCACCCCGGAAAGCCTTTTATTATTATAAATTTAAAAGAGTGTGATAATTGACCGTCCCACGCCTGCCACGAAAATCGGACTTGTTAATTCGATCCGTCGTTAACCTCAGAGTGTTTTGTAAGAAGGCTAACAAGCGTAAACTTTTGTCTGCCTGAAGGGCAGCGAAGAGCAAAAATGTACAAAACGTGCATCCGTTCAACCTCTGCTGTTATAGCCCAATTGTGAACTTTGTAGATTGACATTTCACTTAAAAAAACGACCAATCAATTGCCTGTCAATGCAACACCCCTTTTTTAACGCAGGGCAGCGAAGAGCAAACATGTACAAAACGTGCATCCGTTCAACCTCTGCTGTTATAGCCCAATTGTGAACTTTATAGATTGACATTTCACTTAAAAAACGACCAATCAGTTACCTGTCAATGCAACACCCCTTTTTTAACGCAGGGCAGCGAAGAGCAAAAATGTACAAAACGTGCATCCGTTCAACCTCTGCTGTTATAGCCCAATTGTGAACTTTATAGATTGACATTTCACTTTAAAAACGACCAATCAGTTACCTGTCAATGCAACACCCCTTTTTTAACGCAGGGCA
>CAXIVM010002729.1:0-13196 GCA_964035705.1 Porites rus | reverse complement strand
ATCTCTTTGAGGTCCGGCGAACAAATAAAGAACTCTAAATTCTCTGCATGCATTCTTCTTCTCCTGCGCTGCCCCAGCCCCTAGTCATGCGGGCTTGGGCCCCTCTGGATGCTCGAAGGTGGGGTGATCCGGTGACATGCAAATTGCGGCAGCAATGAACCCGGCCGCACTGCCCTTGACAGCCTTCACCTTTGTTGTTCCATGCAAAGCACATCTGTCTTCCATCAGGCGTAGTGCCCTGAAGTGCCCCAACCTTCGACTTGCCCTTTCCTTTCTTGCTCTTGCCCTTCGACTTTCCCTTGCCCTTCTGGTAGTTCGCCTCGTATGGATGTGGCCGCTCTTGATTCCTTCGATTCTTCCATGGCTCTTGAAGGCTTTGGGATGCCGAAGAAACCGCCACAGGGGTGCTGAAGTGACGTTCCCTGATGTCGGGGTTCTTGGTCGCCTGCCTCAATGCCGTGGCCAGCTCCACCCCCTTGTTCACCTCATCCACCGCCTCTTTCCTCATCTGGTACTCGTAACCCACAATGAGCTTCAACGATGGGCGGTGCAAAGTGACCCCGTCCACGGTCTGCGACTCCAACTGGGCCACGTCCCTTAGAACAAATGTAGTTCAGATACTCCATGGCCACAAAGGGGTTGAGGTCCTTCAAAACCTGCTTGTTCGGATACCTGAAACGGGCAAAGATGAAGTGGTTAATCATCAGCATGATCTTGCTTCTAAACTCTTCCACGTTCGCGGGCGCCGCCGTTTCGATCTTGGCCTTCTTGATCTTCAAGACACCTGTCTTTCCCACCTGGATGTTCCCTGTCTCCGCCTCATCGTCCTCGTTGCGAGAACTGAAGTGCCTGAGTGCCATGGGCCGTAGTTCACCCGTGTCGATCTGCTCGCACAAGTCCTCAAAGCTGGGCTTACCCGGACACTCAGAGTCCTTCAAACGAAAGAACCTTCGCTCGTACTCGGCCCGAAACAGCTGCATCTCCACATTGGGTATCGCCTTGGGGACCTTTGCCGCCGTGGCTTCTGCGTCCATCTCATTCTTGGTTTCCATCCTTTTCGATGCCGATTGCCATGCCAGGTACAATGTTGCGAATGTGATCGCGTCCGATGGTCGTGCCGCGCTATCCACCCCCAGGCTGCTCCGAGCCAAGGTCTCCAGTGAGGACCTATCGATAGCCACCGCCGACAACATAGCCAAGTTGTCGATCCCAAGGTCGTAGAGACCCGCCTGAACCGACTCAGGCACCCGACGTGCGTCCAAGAGCCCCTGAAGATCAGGGGCCAACAAAGCGATCTTCTCCTTGTCGGTCGCCATGGCCCGGTCTCCGCCGATGCCCAATCCCCCCTCCGAGGGGACCCGCCCTCCGGGCTGGAACCAAAAGCGAGAAGCCCGCATGCGACGACCGACCCGAACGCACGACCGACGAAAACCCCCCAAACCTGGTGGCCCGGAGGCCCCACCCGTTCACCCCCAGGCCCGTTTTGGACTCTTGCAGTCAGCTCCAGTGCGGCCTCCGGCCTCTTCCAAGTTCAGTCCGCTCGCGCCGAGCTAGACTCAGCGGCCACTTCCTCCTCTGACGAGGATGATGCCAGGTCACTCTGAACCTCCGCCTCTGCCCCAGCCTGGATCACCTCCAACATCTTAAGCCCCAAAGCATGTGGAGCAAAGCTTCTCACCCTGCTTGGGGTCAATGTCGGGCCTTTCACTTCCAACGACCACGTACTCCCGGTAGTGGACCCCCGGGATGCGGTAGCAGCCTCCGATGACGTGCAACGTCCTGGCCTTGGACCTTCCCACCACCGACAACACGAACGTGCCCATGGGGAACTCATCGCCCTTGTCCGCCGCATCCACATTCTGGTCCTCCTCTTCTGAGAAGATCTCTGTCGGCGACCATGACCTGACGCTCGGGCTGTCCACCTGAACCGGACCTTCCTGCCCCTCTGCACTCGCACTGCCACCCCCGTCCTCCACCATCTCCGGCTCAACGGGTTGTTGAACTTTGCCATGAACCATCCCCCATTGTGGAGGAGCGATGGGCTGCGCCTCTCGGTTGGCCTGACTCGGAACCTTCTTGTGCACGTCCTGCAACCACAAGGTAAAGTGCTTCACCGTCGCCATGTCGTCGTCGACTAAGTCGTGCACTCCATAGGTCCCCCAGATCCTCTTGGCCACCGTCTTCTGGGCCTCAAAAGTCAACCTGCGGGTAGTTGTCACGTAGCCTTCATCAACTGATGGCCTCCAGCGACCCCAACGGCGTCTGTCCTCCTTCTCCACCCCGCAGACCGCTGCCCAGCTCATCATGGTGATCCGCTCTGAATGCTCCGAGAAGTAAGCCGTGGACTCCGGGAGCAGCAACGGCACCTTCCTACCCTCACCGTCCACCAGCCTCGAAGGCAGCTCAGCCAACAGGGCCCGTGAGTAGGCCATGGCATCCGCATACTTCATCATCGACTTCCGGAAGCCGTCCAGCTGATGGTTCGGACGTGCCATCAGGTAGTCCCTCATGCCCGTGCCGGCTTCCTTTCCCATGCCCACGAAGATCTCCAGACCTACCCTGAGCCAGTCCCTACACACTAAGCATGCCGAGCTGCTGACGAAAATCTGAACCACTTCAACTCGTCTTCCTGCCCCCGTTGTTTTGGAGCGGGTGATATCCGCCTCAAATCCAGTGGTCGGGTCATAGGAGATGCTGGCCGGAGGGATTCCCTCGGCGTCGTGACACCTGCGCGCTCCCCATAGTTTCAAGAGCTTGTACCATGCGAAGGTCCTCTTGTAGGGGTGCAAGTCGTTATCCATGACCGCCATTTCAAGCGCCCTCACAACTTCCACCGGGAGCCGGGCCGCCTTGATGGTGGGCTTGGGCAGCCAGTGGTCCCCACGCTCCAGCTCCAACAGGAAATGTTGGAGAGAGGCAGCACTCGTGATCTTCTGCTCCTGCGGGATTTCGGCCGACATTTCCAGAAAAGCTACGGCCTTAAAGAAGGACCCTGGCACAGTTTTGCCGCATGGTTCTTCCATTCGAAGAGCTATATAAGCTATTAAATCACCTTCATGCCGAAGCCAGGGGACACGGTAAATGCTCTTCATGTACTCGTGCAAGCGCTTGCCGTGAAGAACATGTTGACGTATGGTCGACCCCCGTCTTCCCATAGCAAACCGGTTCACGAAGTACTTCAATCCCTGGGGACCTCTCTTCTCGCCATCGATCAAGCCCGTCACCTCCAGGAGCTGGATCAGCATGCCTACCCACCGTTCTCGTTCTTTATCTTCTACAGCCCTACGCTGGTCCTCGGTGTCGCATCCATGTAGAAGACGTTCTCCTCGAGTGCGCCATGACACCCTCGGCAAACCTTTTCTCGCCACCACCATGGAGGTGCCAATGCTCGCCTCACCATAGGAGGTCTCATTGATCTTGCGGTTGATCAGGTCCTGATCCTTGTACAGCAGTCGCTGGTGCTGCAAGAACCAATGGTCTTCGAGGTCCAGCTTGGTCCTCTGTCTTTTGGCTTCTCGTTGAAGCCAACTAAATTCCCGCTCTGTCCAGGCCTCCGCCACGAGAGGGATCAAGCCGCGGACCTCCTCCTCGTCCATGCCATGAAAGAAAGCCAGGGTGGACTTCTCCCACCCCAGCTCCAACAGCTGCCCAAGGCAGCCCGGCTCCATCGAGGCACCTTGGCCCCAATCCACTTGAGCCTCAACTACGTTTGCCAGACACATTGCGTCGGACGCCGGCTTCGACTTCATATACACATACTGTATCATGCACATGTTCGTCAACGTGGCATCATCTAGAACGAGCTAATCCGGACGAACACCATTACTCAACTCCCAAGCGCACCCCCCACACACCACATCTTCCAACGCGCGTGCGCGTTGGAGCGCATCGTCGAAGCGCATCACCGTCCCCTTCCCTCCTTGACCGAAGATGCATCGAATGTGCAAAGACACGCGCGCATGCCACGCTCATTTCCCCCCCAGTGGCCCTGCAGGTATCTGGACACATCGCAAATACCACGCAAAAATTGGGGCGTGACATCAAAAACACCTCTGGAATATCTTCAACCATCTTCAACCTCATTGGTCAGTCGCGGCTGTTTTGCTCTCAAGCACTCAAGGTTGATTCAATGCTAGTGGGTGCTTTTTATGCCCTGCTTACGCTGGCAAGCAATCAGCTAAAAGCAAGTGGCCATGCCTCTGCGATAGCGGACTCTCCTGCATCAATGTCCTGGAAGGGTGCACGAGAGAGCACAAGTACAGCCAAATGGCCTCCTACCCAATAGCAAAAGGAACCTATATAATAGCAATTGCCCCCTACTAGCGATGGCCTCCAACCTAATAGCAATGGCCCCCTACTAGCGATGTCCTCCAACCTAATAGCGATGGCCTCCAACCTAATTGGCGCGCAGCAACTAATCATGAGGCATTTCTGTTGGTATTTCATTGGATGCCCTCTGTCTGCCATCTTGACAACTGGGATTCGATGGCTGTAGCGCTGCTTCGCTTTGCCAAGGACCCTGTGAAACATGGGCATCGTGTCAGCTGGACAAATAAAACGAGATCTTTGATATTGTATTATTTCTATTATTATTCTAATAGCTTCTTGTTACTACTAGTAAGGCACTTGTTCCTACTAGCGATGCACTTGTTCCTAGTAGCGAAAATGTGTTCTTCTATTATGTGTTCTTCTTCGACAGTCTAAGAAAGTGATGTCCGGAGCTTACCTCCTTTCGGTTTCGGAGGTCTACCAGCTGGACCGAGAAATTCTCATACCTGGCCGAAAAGGAAGATCCTTTGTTTTTCCGAAAGATGCTGAGATACCAGCACCAACCCCTTCAGCAAAAAGACATATCATAGGCTCAATTGGGGTACGGGACATATAACTTACATACAACACAACCACACCAACAAGAAAAAAAGGCCCTTAGACCTGTGGTTGTGAGAATCTCTCTCGTAATTAATTGCACGTGAATTTCAACAAACAGGTTCAATCCTAACACGTGAATGTTTATTTAGTTTGTCAGGAATCTTTTGGAAATGCATCGCTGTGTTTGATGCCCTCGGCTTCTCATCTTCTTCATGTTGACACCCACTCGCAATGGGCTCGAAAAGAAGCGTGATGCCATGTTGATGGGCTCGAGGTTAAAGTTGGGAACATCTTTAGTGTATTTCGAGGTGTTGAAGCATGTTGAAGCATCTTCCAGAATTCACCGCTTGGATCTTATGGGTTTGTACATGGGAACCTGAAGGTCTACAGTTTAAAGCTGTCCATTTCGCGCTTCAAGATCTTTCAAGCGTTGTTCGTATTCAGGGGCACCGGAAACCAAGGAAGTAGAATTCTCCAGACTGCCAGGCCATCACTTCTAGGTTGGAGGCCATCGCTAGTAGGTTCTTCCTTTTGTTTCGGCTCGGCGCGAGGCGCTTATCGCTCATGGTGTCCGGACTGTTCCACCGCTTTGCGATTCACGTGCTGGAAGGCCTGGAATCTCGAACTCGATTCGATGCTGTGTCGGATCATTAGAGAAACATCTGGGACGTTTGAGTCATTATGGACATCTTGCTACATAATCAAAGTCAGAAAGCACGTGAATCTTGCTGAATCACTTACAAGAAGGGATCCCCATTCTATTGATAGGCATCTCAAACATAGAAGCGTGCTCTTTTCTACAAGTGAAAAAGGTGAGGTATCTTGTGTCAGTGCAAATCATGATAAATATCACAGTGCTGGATCTACATACACAACAAACAACACAAATAATAACAACAAGAGTTAGGATTTAGAACAACAAAAGGAGCGCAGAAGGAGGATAAATTGAAGACACAACCAAAAAGAAACAAACACCATGTGCTGTCCTTCATGTGGAGAAAGCAGCAACAGCACTTTGTTTACAATCAGAAATGAAAGCACAAACAATCACAACTAGAGGATTTACTAGAGCGTTAAAAGCAAACTCTGGAACTGTGAGGAAGACAGAAGCAGCAAGAAACATCCCTTTAGTAGTGGCATCAAGAAACATCCCTTTAGTAGTGGCATTAACATCGCAACCCTTGTCTTGTCTTTTTGACTGAGACTGAGACTTGATCCACAACAAACAACGGCAAGACTATTCAATAGGCTATTCAATAGTCGCCTGCAAAGCACGATTTGCTTCAGAGAGTTCTTGAACCTCAGCGCACAAAATATGGTTCATATATCGGATGCTCCCGATGGTACCGACCTCTTTGGGGCCACTTACACTGGTGCAAAAAGTATGTTCATGTCAACGTGAGTAGTTTCGGCCCACGGTTCAGAACCGTGGTTGCGACAATGTCAACGTGCTGTTTCTGGTCTACAATGAACGGCAGTGTTGTTGCGGTCTTGTTCAAAGGCACAGACCCAAAGACAGGAAAACCAAAAAAGACAAGAGTTTCTTGCCTGGTGGCCAGGCTTCTTCCCGTCACAAATGCATTCTTTTTGACGCCAAAGCCCACTCGTATTGTCCCTCAAGCGCCCTGATGTTGCTGAATGATTTGAAGTGGTTGCGGCAACATGGAAAGCACCATCCAAACGCTTGAGGTTGGCAGGGACTTTGTAGAATAATAACCATGTTCCAGGACCTTCAAAGTGACCTTTTGAGATCTCAGAATGAGGTCACTTAGACCCTAAAGAGGCCACTTAGAGACGCCAAAGAGGTCACATTGAAGGTCCTGGTTAGTTATTTGAGATTGCAGACCAGGAAAGCTCTCTTGGATCTGGTTGAAAGCGCACCATTTGATAGCATTTGTTTGAATTCACACATCCAACAAGAAAATACAAGAAACACTTCTGGATCCAAAAATGTATCAATCCATCATACGGATCCAAAGCTTCCTGCTGGCTTGGACCGGTCACACGGCCGACCTGTCATTTGACCACTTGTGCCACCACGAAAAAAGCCGAACGCTTCTTCCGTGTTGGAAAGGAGATCTTGCTCCGCGTGGGAAACAACACTGGGAAGCTCTGACCTGCAGGAGCCAGTACTGATTGCCTTATGTTCTATGCTATGGATAAGCCTCCAAGCACACATGGCACGAGACACAAAATGTCACCCGCACCACCTGCGTTTCCGCGGGGCGCAAGGTTTCATCATGCTCCTCATTGAGAGACATGGCCCAGCTGGGTGAAGAGATTCATTCTGCAATGCCGGGAGAACGTACCCGACCTTCCGAATCAAATGCACTGTGGCAGTACAAATGAAATGGAAGCTCACGCTTCGGGATCGTTTCAAAAACTAAGCTTGCAACCTGAACATGAAACCTAGCAGTCAGCAAATGAGGTTTCATTGGTGTCTATTGTCACTGCAGGTTTCTTGTGTCCAAATCGCAACTTGCGAGTTGCTCATCACGTCAAGGACTTGCCCGATCCAAACCTCCTAGTGAAGCGGACTAGACAAACTGCCACGAGTAACTGCTCTGCAATTGGTTCATGTGCCAATCAGGTGACCCACAAGCCACAGGCTAATCAATCAGTAAAGAACAATGATGCACCATGTCAGGAATGCCTGGACGTGCTGAAATATTGCAAGCTAAGACTCAGTGAAACAAGGAAATCATTTATTGGACGTTTTTGAGTATTGGCCATGCCGGCCCCAGGATGCAAATGGAAGTTGGCGAGAATCTTCTAAAAGCACCCTACATCACAGGTCGAAGATTGATGGGACGAGGACAAAACATCTCAACATCCTATTTGAGTTGCGATCACCACCCTTCAATCTTAGGACTCGATAGGTGTCAGTCAGCCGCCAACTTCCCCCACAATGTGCTACGCCATGTTGCACCAAATTAAAAATCTGCATGCCCCGCCGAATCCTAAAAACATAGGACCAGTTGAGACAAGTTATACTGATCTATTTGAGCAGCATCTTCATCAAGAAGCGCCTGGCAAAAAGTGTTTAACTATTACATTAAACAAGTCAACCATAGTAGAACAAGTTCAATGCACTCCTTCCTCGGCGTTTGCCGCACTTCTTTCTCAGTATCTAGAGGCATTGGGGTGCAACAATTGGGAAACTTCTGCATAAGCCTTGGCATCCGTTTGTTCCTGTGAATTTGTCAGCTGGGCCCATCTTGTACAAAGAGAAGCTCAAATACCTTCTTGGTCAATCCCTTGGAGCCTTGGACTCCGACTGACTTGGATCACGTTTGCTACTTCCTTCAGATTCACCATTTATTATCATGTAAGCACCCCTTGCAACATTGGACTGAAGTAAGCAACCCGATTGTGAGGGCGGGGGCACGATTTTCAAACAACCTTCCCACACCTCAACACTCTTGCTTTCTCTCCCAAGTTGATACAATTTGCTTCACACAACGATACACAAGTGAAATGTCGGCGCCACATCGAAAGGCTTTCGCTAGGCAAAATACCATGTCATAAGGACATTTCAATAGAGTCTATACACAGGTTGTTGATGCTGCTCAGTGGAATTGGGACGGCCCGTTGTGGTCCACTGAGATCTCACAAGCGAAACAAGATCTGCGACCGCGACTGTGCAGAATCGTCATTAAGCAACATTCCAGCGAAATGGTGAGCATCCCTTAGCAAGCTGCATCAACATCATTTAAATCACTCTCACATTTGAAGGAAGAAGTCGGGCCCATCATAAGTGGTTTATTACCTTTTCAAGCTCCACTTAATCAGGATATCTTGCAACGTCGGCAAGCTAGACATGAGGAGACTCTGTTCTCCAGCCCCTAAGCTGATCAATTGCAAAAACAAACCGCTGCAAATAGTCAGAAATAGCATATCTTCTCGTATACATTGCCCAAGCTAGGGCTTACCGCTGCTAGTTTGGTGGGGAAGCAACCTTGATGTCTTGTATGTTCTGCTGACTGCTGGAGATATCAAGTATACACAACTCCCGTAAATTCTGCCCACAACACATCCAACTGTTCCCTTCCAAGGATGAGACCTCATTATAGTACCTTTATGGACCAGAAAATACATGCAAACAAAGTTGCCCTTAAACCGAGTCTCGACCATCGGTAACACGCGCACTTCGTTCTATTGAAGTTCCTGGACTCTAAGACCCGCACATGATTTCTGGGGAACCCGGGAACCCCACCATACAACGCAAGACTTCTGCTTGAGCCAGCAAAAACAACCACTCAGACTACCACTTGGACTGGCCCATCCTTTCTACTCCCGCAATTCGAGTCGCTTCCCACTAGAAGCGCTTTCATTCAATCAACTCAAATACTGCCTCATATAATATACACGACAACAAATCATGTCCCTATACCCCCTCCCAGGAAGCCTGCCGACTGTGTGCAAACAAAGCACTCATACTCCACCACATAGTAGTCCACGAATCCGTTGTCGTCAAAATCATTTTCAGACACCTCAGCATGGACAAGCGATCAAACTCTGAAGAGCGCATCCTCAATTGCTCCGAAGAGCGCGGAACCTTTTTCTCAGGCGCGATTCTATGACTGCCTTAGAACCAGTGTCGTTGAAGCTTTTTTAAAGCGGTGCAATGGACGGATCGACTGGGCCTCCAACTGACTTTAGAATAGTATGAAACATGGCTCGAACCAACTACCAAATACCTACTACCTCGAACTCCATCAATAAATGAGTGGTTAGCAAGAGCTCCCAAAGTCGAGCTCATGACGTGACCCACATCTGCCGTTGTGTGCGGTGCTTTGCCCACCGCTGCAGGCTTGGCTTTTGCCTCGAAGTGATTTCGAAATCAGCCAAGGCAGGAAACAAGAGGCGGTGCACTGGGAACAAAACAAGGCCAGCATGCCTGCATCTCTTCACGAAAACACGCATATCACATTTCCGGAATAAGGCATGGTGCCCTTTTCAATGTGGAAACACAGGGATGAAGAACTTACATGAAGGGTGGAACAGCATGGTTTTGATTCCGTGACTTGGCAGATTCTATACCCTTCCTGTGCCAATCCTGCTCTGGGCCCGTGTTGGCCTTTGCTTCATTGAGCACGCTTAGTTCTATGAGTCTGTAGATACACGACAAAGGCCCACCTATATGTTCCTCTTTCGTACAAAGCACTCCTTCCAAAATGAGATGTTCCATGTCTTCGGCTTCATTTCACACTGGAAGCAATTGACTGAGGCTTTTTGATGGAGGCAGCGTGAATTTCTTCACATGGTCAATATGACATGCCTCTGCGCATTTGGACCCTATGGCCTTGGATTTTGCTTTTGGCACTTCCACAAGGATGTTGGTCGAGCCCGCTGCCGCCTGCTACAAATGCACAAATCGCATCAGTCCTTGGGTATAATAGTATATCATACAGTATATCCCATTTCCAGTAAAAGCGGATGATGATGGTTTGTAAAGACCTTTCACGCAAGTATTATTGATAATAGTTTACCAACTTTGACTGATGGGGACACACCGTAATCAGTCCACAAAGAATTAAAGGACAATAAGTTGAAGTAAAAATACCCAGTTACGTTACGGACTCATGCCTTGCAACCCTGCTTAGCAGGCCTGCATGATGGTCTATCCCTAAATCACTGCAACGATTGCATCATAGTGCATCCCCCAAGGCCATGGAACATTGAATATTCCAAGAACCGTGGGGCACTCGTAGAATAGTTAGTTAGTGTGCCCGAAGTACGTATCAAAACCCCACAAAGTTCATCAAAAGGTCAACAAATGTGGATCAACCAGGTTTGTCACTGAGGCAGCTCGTGTTCTTTTCTTTTGGACTGATCCCGAGAGTTGGAACTTTGACAACTGAGGGTCAATGGCGGATCTGTGTTCGGCTGACAAGCTGATCTAATGAATACAGGATTACCAGGTGCACAAGCCCGCTTTGACCTGCTTTCTTGACCCAATGTTTGCACACCCAAACCCCATGACTGGGCCTTTTTCGGCCGCAAAGTCCTCAATTCATCCCGCCGGTGTGCAAAGGTGCAGTTCTGACCTTGCCTGGCACACAGGTGCATTCAGACGCACAACTTGATACGGATCACATCAGACTTATTGATACGAGTAGGGACAAGGACGCTACTAGGGGAACAAGAACGCTACGAACGGGGCTCCTGGCCTTACTACTAGGAGCAAGGACGCTACGAACGGGGCTCCTGGCCTTACTACTATATAGGAGCAAGAAGCTACTGGGAACAAAGGGCATCGCTACGAACGGAGCAAGGACGCTAACGGGGCTCCTGGCATCGCTACGACCGTGGCTCCCGTGCTGTCGGGCTTGGGGAACACCGAGACCGCGTTCGACGCACTGCGCAAAGGACAAGAACCAGAGGTTGAGCAACTTGTGCAGTGAGTCTTACGGAGAAACCTCCAGTTGGAGCGGCTTACCCCCCATGTTAGCACAGCCAGTAGTTCCCATGTGGCCTTTCTGCACCTGCTCTTACCCATGGTCAAGAAGCTCAAATATGGCACTTCATTCGAGCAAGACCTATCCAATGGGGGCTAATCATGTTTGACTGTTGCAACGATGTGAAGCCAAAGAGTCCTATATGATCAAACATGCTACGCTTCATGTTCAGTGGCTCACAGGATCAAAGCTCAAAAGAAAGGCAACAGGATGATGCAAGCTTGCACTAATCCCAACACATGACTAGATTCGTACTGTATGTCGAAATACGTTCATAGTCTTTAGCAGCTCTCCTCTTGTCCAGTTGACTTTCATCATCCAAGGCACATACACTCCCCAGATTGAAATTTCTTGCAAAGCCTCATGTCGACATGGCATCTCTCTTTTCCCTGTTCCTCTCTCTCTCTCTCAAACCGGCTAGCAAGAGGGAAAACATCCTTACGCACCAGCCGACTCTGTTGCCCTTCCAACCCAACAAATACAGTAAACGCGGATGAACATGCATATGAGATATCATGACGTGAATCTATAGAGACTGAGCTGCTGCTTCCAAACCTATGGTCGGCACTCAAAGAGAAAATCACAACAAAAAATAGAAAAGGTCCGTTGAAGCCAAAATCCTGCAGAACTCCGCAAAAAATATCCCTCAAATACTACACAGCTAGCAGTTCCAGTTCTTGTGGAAAGTCTCGTTCACCTCAAACAATAGACGGAACAAGTTAACTGAGTGGACTTGGATGGACTTGGGCGGGCTTGAAATACCACAACCAGTCGTGTCGTCTTAACACACATCGATCGCATCGAGGTCCGCCTGCGAAACAAACGATACGATCATGTCGAGGCCCCCTTTGGCTCAGTGGAGCAGAAATGTCCACCGGGGAAACACTTCTGACGTCCGCAAATTGTGCCCTAGAAGCCAAAACTCTTGCGCAGATTCCCAAGGAAGCTTCTAGTTACTAGAAAGCTTTATTGTTCTAATTTGTAGCGGTGGCCTCCAACCTACTTGCCATGGCCTCCACCCAGTAGCAAATTGTGCCCTAAAAACCAAAACTCTTTCCATGCAGCCGAAACTCTTTGTCTTCGACAAGTTTGGGGTTTCACGCAATTCGGCCTGAAGGTTTGAGCAGTTCGGGAACAGTTTGTTCGGGGTGGTGGGATGTGGTCGCAACTTCTAAGGGCTTCTACGATTGAGTGGCTGGATCGAAGGTTGCATACGGACTCGCAAAGAACACAACTCCAGTGTAGCCAACTTAACTAAAATGCAAAATCAGGAAGGGTGGATCTTTGGTGCATTGTGATCTTCTGCGATGGCTGTGTGCAAACGACGGAATTGAAATTTAAAACATAAGAGATCTATGCAAAATGACATGCTAGATTTGACCAAATGGGCCAATGCCAATTGTCTAGGGTCGACTGTCACATCTGAGATGCTGCGAGCAACGGACCGCTGCACGGTGACCGCACCTCCCCGTGGGCGAATGCGCAATTAGCACCTCGCTTGCAACTCCCTCGGGCCCAGAAGGCACAAAGCCTCGCTCGACGAGGTTCGTCCTGTTGGGCACCGAGCGCGTGACTGTTGGGCACTACTGAGAAAAACACATAGCGGCAGCATACCGCATGCCCCCACGACCAAACGCAACCCCGGATTCGGATCGGAAGGATCCGTTGCCCAAAAGTGACCAAACAGAAAAGAACAAGGCCGAAGGCCTGTTGCAATTGACCTTTTTCTAAGGAGGCAATACGAGGCGCCCAGTTAATTAAGGGAGAAGTTCGATACTGGCTACTTAAGCTACTACAATAAGGACTCAGGATAGCTCACGCTTCGCACTATTCACCTATAGATTTGTGCGTATACAAGGGTTGACG
>CAXIVM010002728.1:0-44029 GCA_964035705.1 Porites rus | reverse complement strand
GGAAATAGTTAACTTCCCTTTAAAATTTTTAAAAAAACTTGACGTAATCTATGCAATCACGTAGCCCAGACGGATTGCACAAGTTCACTAGTCGTCTCCATACACAGCGAACTTCGCAACTAAGGTAAGCATTCCTAACCCTTCAATCTCTGCATTTATCCTAAGTTAAAACACCTAGCATGTAGATACCTTACGAGGAAAAAACAAACCAAAATTTACTCACCCTTACTACTATAGACCACCGCAATGGACACTCCAACATGCCAAAAAGGAAAACGACGTAGGGTAGAGGTATGTAGCAGTATTTTTCAAACAAAAGACATCCTTAAATGACAAAAAGGCACGTAGGGCTCAGCCAAATGGTACCATAATGGCGTCGAAACGTGTGGAAACAGGCTCTTTCTCCGAAACCCGCCCCATTCCCCATCGGTTTCTTTATATTCTGCTAACCCTTCCCCTCCCTGACCTGTTTCCTTGATTGCCTTCTGAGCTCCTGATGAGACAAGGCTTTCAACCTTATGTTTAGATAGGATGTTTTTCGTTTTTAAAGATGAGCTCATCATATCTTATTTTTCATATACACCTGGGTAGCATAAAATAACAATAGTAGACTTATTATCATAGGTAGGTCACTCATTTTTACAGCTATCACCAGAGGAAGAAAAAGAAATCAGATCGTGCCTGGCGGCCATAGAAATGGAAGAGAGAAGAAAAGAAATAGAGGGAAAAGAGGAAAAATTGCGGATGAGGGAAGAAGAATTAAAACTAAAAGAAAGAAAAAGCGAATTAGAGAAAAAAGAAAAAGATTTAAAGGAGAAAGAAGAGAAACTTAAAGAGAAAGCAAATGAGTTAAAGAAAACCACAATGGAAGCCAAACGGTTGGCTGCCCAGCTCCAATTTATGGCCGGGCAGCTTGACCGTTTGGCAAACAACGTGCTTTCAGAAATGACAAAATGAAGAATTATTTTCGCCGGACATTAAAGAAATTTTTTTAGACCGTCAGGTGTAAGTTGATTTATTGCATAATTATTTTCTTTATTTCACTACAACCATAAAAAACAAAAATTTTTTTTTTTTTTTGTGTAATGATTAATATATTATATGTCTAAGAGAAACTTTGCACATCTTGTAAGACCAACATATATTTTTCAAAAAAATACAAAGCCCAAGTGCTGTATATTTTTTGCTGTAGTAAATAAGAAATCCGTGTGATCTCTTGTGAAGGAAAAGTTCTCCTCTTATTGCAAGGTATGTGCCCCATCGCTGTCGTGCTCCACTTCCTCTGTTACCCCTGTCTTTAATCAATCGCTCCTCTCTTTATCTATCACTCGAATCTTGGTCGATAAATCCCCTTTCCTATAACAGCAATCCTATATCTTGAAGCATTGGTTTCCCTCTTGCCCCCTTTTTTTTGCACAGGCAACCTAATTAAAATCAGTAAATAATGTCATTACAGGTCCATAATACATAAATTAATACATAAATTATTTCCCCTTATTCTCGTAAGTTACAAATTAACAAATAATGCATCCCTCTAATTCCGTCCCTTTTTGCTGAGGCAACTGAATTAGAATTAGAATCAAAAAATGTTATTAAAAGTTCTTATTACCCAGTTCCCTTAAATCCCCTTAATTTAAAAGTTAACAAATAATGCCACCCTGTCCACCACCCCCCAGAAAATAAACTCCTTATAACCGAACAGTCTGAGATCAGAAAATATAATAAACGCCCCAAAAAACCAAACCAAGCCGTGTAAGCAATCTAAAATTGGTTTCTATTCATGCAAAACCAATAACAAGGGTGCGTAATGTATACTGCAATGAACAACCGTACAGTCTTGCGGCAACAGAGGTTTTTGCTAAGCTGCACCTGTTATTGGCTACCTCGTGCCTACTGGACAGATACCACAAAACTACGCAAGCAGGATGACGGAGCACTGTAAACAAGCCCCCCGTAAAATGATGCACTGAACTGTACATTAAAATCACGAAAGCAGGATGTTGAAGTGTTATAAACAAGCCCCTCGCAACTTGGTGAACTGAACTGAACTGTACTTTGTCGCTTAGCTGTTGTTCTTGTTATTATTTATGTTATAAGTTTACACATGAGCTCCTGAGAGACCCCCTCAAAAAACAAAAACAAAAAAAAAACAAAAAAAAAAAAAAAAAAAAAAAAAAAAAAAAAAAAAAAAAAACAATAATAATAAAAATTAATAAATAATTTAAGTTAAATATTATCATTATCATTAGTAAGCGCATATCCATTCAAATCCCCTTCTCCTGCCTTTATGCATCTGCGACACAAATAAAGATGTATTTATAGTTGTGACATTTTCTGAACTCGTGCAATAGTTGGTGAACTTAAGTGTAGTTTATGAACTGAGTTGTCCTTACTGAACTATATTGTATTTATTGAACTATAAAAACAAACAAAACTGAGCAATTGAATCCATATACTGGGCTATTCTGGTATATGGCAACCATGTCTTTCCCTTAAACTGCCCGCTGTGCGCCAGACCTGTCAGCTTTACTGCTGTAGAGGGACATTGCACTCGGCGACAGGCATCCTTTTGGTTGCTTGTAAAATCAGATAGGGATGTTTATGGGCGGGGTACCATGGTTGTTAAACCCCGTCACAACTCCATTATCACTTTACGGTTAACAATCACACTCGCGGCACCATATTTCATCAAGCCGCCTTTTATTTAAAAATTTAGACTTCATTGTAATTATACATAGACGTTTGATAACAATACAGGGTATGATAACCAGATATGCGGCATTGTAAATTAACTGTAATATTGTATCATTTTCTCTTGTAACTTTTTCCTAGTACAGAAAATATTCCTTAATTTAGAATCGACTCCCTTAGAAATGAAAAAAGAGACTGGTAAGGGTAAACCCCCCTTCGCCTTCATTAATATTCTCTCTACAGACGTAGACACAGAATCAACCTTATCATACATCAATGGGTAGACAAATAAACCACCTAAAGACCTCTTGGCCCTTTTAAACTTCATACGATATAATCCCTCCTTAAAACTAATCACATTCCTGTGTATAAACCCTTTGGTGTAACCAGACTTCAACAAACGTAGGGTAAACAATTTCAAGGATAACTTATAATCATCCTCGCAAAGGGAATTCCTAATATAACGCATGCACTCAGTCCTCACTAAGCCCCTAAAGACATGTTTTGGGTGGTTAGATTTAGGGTTTAAATAAGCAAACTTATGAAATTTCTTAAAAAATGTCCAATAATGTATAACCCCTGTAGATAAGGTTAAATCATCCAAAGCTAACACTAAATCTAAGTACTGACAAGTCACATAGTTTTTAACAATATTTACCACCAGGTTACTAGGATAAAAAAGCATTATTTTCTGTAACTCGGACAGTATACTTTTACTGTCCCTTACAGAAAACAAAATAATACCATCATCAGCATACCTTTTCAAAAAGATTACTTTTTTAGCATCACGCACTAAAGAATACTTATACTCAGAGTATAACAAAACTAAATCGCTAATTTCCTTACTAAAATAACAACCCATGCTAACCCCCTTGACCTGTTTAAATAAACTATTACCCACATTAAAATAATTCCAGTTATTGCAAAATGAATACAAGTCTAAAAGAAAATCCACTTCTGCCTTCCCCATTCCGAGTATTATTGCCAATTCCCTTAGTGTATTGCTAGCGTCCTTAAAGAGAATATTTGTGTACAAATCCTTAAAATCATAAGTTACAAAGGTACATCCACCCACTGAACTCAGATTAGTTTTCCCTATTAAACCAACCAATTCATAACTATTCCCTAAAATGGAATAGGGTAGTGAGCTACTTTCTAAGTAATCCTTAAACCTAACCAAAATTGACCTAAATCTCTTCTGTAAATATTTGAATGCCTCTACAGTACACCACCCATACCCAGTTACTATGGGCCTACCTGTTAATAGACTTTCATTCTCCATACTAGCTTTTTCTTTTAGTTTGTGTACTTTTGGAAATAAATTCAGACTAGGGAGAGTGTAATCCTCTATACTATTTCCTAAATTAAAGCCTTTATAATCCTTAACTGGTAACACCTCGATATGTTTCTTTAAAATCGTTTGTAAAGATAACCGACATCTAAGTTTTATACTGTCAACATCCTCCATATTCCCTACCATTTGATAAAAACCAGATTTCAAATGCCTATCATATTCCTGTTTATACCAAGAAGAATTGTTAAGAGACCAGCCCAGGTTTTTGTCACTCTCCCTCAGAATATAAGCATTATCCTGACTTAAATCTCTTAATAATTTTAACCCCCTTTGGTTACCAGTCATCCCCCTAACCGTATTATCATGTAAAGATCTACTTCTAACACTTCTAACATGATTTACAGAGTAAAAATCAACTAATTTTAAAACCTTGGTTATAAACCTCCTCTCCAAACAACCTATTCTTGGATGGAAAAAATAACGAAAAATTTCCTTCCTAGCATTTCTGCTACGCCCTCCCCCTTTCGTCCTAACCCTCACCCTAACACCGGCTAAATATTTAACATAACTCAATACAGCTAGTTCAGTCTGTTTTTTAACTGCACGCTGCTTCTTTATACCATCGGGTGTAGGTTTTCCTTGCAAAACGAAACCACCCCCATAGTTCAATATCTGCCGCTCTTCTTTGGTTACATTGCATCCAGTGAAGTTGTGTAAATTCACTCTATCGCGTTGCCTTTCTCTTTCAAATGTAATGTCCTCACAATTTAGTCTATCCTTATGAATAAAGGATTTTAAATCACTTTGTGATAGGGCATCCCTCTCTTTTACAAAGGACAGAAAACAACGCAAAGTGTCTTTCAGTTCACCCGCAATTACTAGGGCTCCTCTTGCATGTCGTTTCTCCTTTATTTTGGTATAATAATCTCGTCCTTTCTTGATTCTCCACTGTGTTATTTCAGAGGTAATTAACTTCGTCCTACTCTCTACTATATCATCAACTTTTCTCTTTATGGCCGCTAACTCAAAACCCATGCATTTCTCTTTTTCTTCCAGAACCAACCTTGTTTTTTCATCCTTACATGTCACTACACCACAAACAGCTGTATACTCCACATCTGCTTCCTTTCTTAAATTATATAATTCAAACTTTAACCGTGCCAACGTACTGTACAGTCTATCAATCTTTTGCAAATCACATCTTATAGCAGAAGTAATATGGCGAGATTTCAAAACCTCTGCATACCAAGTCTCTATTTCTTTAGGCATTGTTCCTTTTAAGCACCTTCACAAAAATCTTTCTCACAAGTTTCTAAATAGCGTTTACACGTAAGTATTTCTGCTCACGCCTCAAAATTTTCAAAGAAAACGAACAATTCTTTGTTCAACAGTATTCTGCTCGCAGCGCGCACTGGAAATAGTTAACTTCCCTTTAAAATTTTTAAAAAAACTTGACGTAATCTATGCAATCACGTAGCCCAGACGGATTGCACAAGTTCACTAGTCGTCTCCATACACAGCGAACTTCGCAACTAAGGTAAGCATTCCTAACCCTTCAATCTCTGCATTTATCCTAAGTTAAAACACCTAGCATGTAGATACCTTACGAGGAAAAAACAAACCAAAATTTACTCACCCTTACTACTATAGACCACCGCAATGGACACTCCAACATGCCAAAAAGGAAAACGACGTAGGGTAGAGGTATGTAGCAGTATTTTTCAAACAAAAGACATCCTTAAATGACAAAAAGGCACGTAGGGCTCAGCCAAATGGTACCATAATGGCGTCGAAACGTGTGGAAACAGGCTCTTTCTCCGAAACCCGCCCCATTCCCCATCGGTTTCTTTATATTCTGCTAACCCTTCCCCTCCCTGACCTGTTTCCTTGATTGCCTTCTGAGCTCCTGATGAGACAAGGCTTTCAACCTTATGTTTAGATAGGATGTTTTTCGTTTTTAAAGATGAGCTCATCATATCTTATTTTTCATATACACCTGGGTAGCATAAAATAACAATAGTAGACTTATTATCATAGGTAGGTCACTCATTTTTACAGCTATCACCAGAGGAAGAAAAAGAAATCAGATCGTGCCTGGCGGCCATAGAAATGGAAGAGAGAAGAAAAGAAATAGAGGGAAAAGAGGAAAAATTGCGGATGAGGGAAGAAGAATTAAAACTAAAAGAAAGAAAAAGCGAATTAGAGAAAAAAGAAAAAGATTTAAAGGAGAAAGAAGAGAAACTTAAAGAGAAAGCAAATGAGTTAAAGAAAACCACAATGGAAGCCAAACGGTTGGCTGCCCAGCTCCAATTTATGGCCGGGCAGCTTGACCGTTTGGCAAACAACGTGCTTTCAGAAATGACAAAATGAAGAATTATTTTCGCCGGACATTAAAGAAATTTTTTTAGACCGTCAGGTGTAAGTTGATTTATTGCATAATTATTTTCTTTATTTCACTACAACCATAAAAAACAAAAATTTTTTTTTTTTTTTTGTGTAATGATTAATATATTATATGTCTAAGAGAAACTTTGCACATCTTGTAAGACCAACATATATTTTTCAAAAAAATACAAAGCCCAAGTGCTGTATATTTTTTGCTGTAGTAAATAAGAAATCCGTGTGATCTCTTGTGAAGGAAAAGTTCTCCTCTTATTGCAAGGTATGTGCCCCATCGCTGTCGTGCTCCACTTCCTCTGTTACCCCTGTCTTTAATCAATCGCTCCTCTCTTTATCTATCACTCGAATCTTGGTCGATAAATCCCCTTTCCTATAACAGCAATCCTATATCTTGAAGCATTGGTTTCCCTCTTGCCCCCTTTTTTTTGCACAGGCAACCTAATTAAAATCAGTAAATAATGTCATTACAGGTCCATAATACATAAATTAATACATAAATTATTTCCCCTTATTCTCGTAAGTTACAAATTAACAAATAATGCATCCCTCTAATTCCGTCCCTTTTTGCTGAGGCAACTGAATTAGAATTAGAATCAAAAAATGTTATTAAAAGTTCTTATTACCCAGTTCCCTTAAATCCCCTTAATTTAAAAGTTAACAAATAATGCCACCCTGTCCACCACCCCCCAGAAAATAAACTCCTTATAACCGAACAGTCTGAGATCAGAAAATATAATAAACGCCCCAAAAAACCAAACCAAGCCGTGTAAGCAATCTAAAATTGGTTTCTATTCATGCAAAACCAATAACAAGGGTGCGTAATGTATACTGCAATGAACAACCGTACAGTCTTGCGGCAACAGAGGTTTTTGCTAAGCTGCACCTGTTATTGGCTACCTCGTGCCTACTGGACAGATACCACAAAACTACGCAAGCAGGATGACGGAGCACTGTAAACAAGCCCCCCGTAAAATGATGCACTGAACTGTACATTAAAATCACGAAAGCAGGATGTTGAAGTGTTATAAACAAGCCCCTCGCAACTTGGTGAACTGAACTGAACTGTACTTTGTCGCTTAGCTGTTGTTCTTGTTATTATTTATGTTATAAGTTTACACATGAGCTCCTGAGAGACCCCCTCAAAAAACAAAAACAAAAAAAAAAACAAAAAAAAAAAAAAAAAAAAAAAAAAAAAAACAATAATAATAAAAATTAATAAATAATTTAAGTTAAATATTATCATTATCATTAGTAAGCGCATATCCATTCAAATCCCCTTCTCCTGCCTTTATGCATCTGCGACACAAATAAAGATGTATTTATAGTTGTGACATTTTCTGAACTCGTGCAATAGTTGGTGAACTTAAGTGTAGTTTATGAACTGAGTTGTCCTTACTGAACTATATTGTATTTATTGAACTATAAAAACAAACAAAACTGAGCAATTGAATCCATATACTGGGCTATTCTGGTATATGGCAACCATGTCTTTCCCTTAAACTGCCCGCTGTGCGCGAGACCTGTCAGCTTTACTGCTGTAGAGGGACATTGCACTCGGCGACAGGCATCCTTTTGGTTGCTTGTAAAATCAGATAGGGATGTTTATGGGCGGGGTACCATGGTTGTTAAACCCCGTCACAACTCCATTATCACTTTACGGTTAACAATCACACTCGCGGCACCATATTTCATCAAGCCGCCTTTTATTTAAAAATTTAGACTTCATTGTAATTATACATAGACGTTTGATAACAATACAGGGTATGATAACCAGATATGCGGCATTGTAAATTAACTGTAATATTGTATCATTTTCTCTTGTAACTTTTTCCTAGTACAGAAAATATTCCTTAATTTAGAATCGACTCCCTTAGAAATGAAAAAAGAGACTGGTAAGGGTAAACCCCCCTTCGCCTTCATTAATATTCTCTCTACAGACGTAGACACAGAATCAACCTTATCATACATCAATGGGTAGACAAATAAACCACCTAAAGACCTCTTGGCCCTTTTAAACTTCATACGATATAATCCCTCCTTAAAACTAATCACATTCCTGTGTATAAACCCTTTGGTGTAACCAGACTTCAACAAACGTAGGGTAAACAATTTCAAGGATAACTTATAATCATCCTCGCAAAGGGAATTCCTAATATAACGCATGCACTCAGTCCTCACTAAGCCCCTAAAGACATGTTTTGGGTGGTTAGATTTAGGGTTTAAATAAGCAAACTTATGAAATTTCTTAAAAAATGTCCAATAATGTATAACCCCTGTAGATAAGGTTAAATCATCCAAAGCTAACACTAAATCTAAGTACTGACAAGTCACATAGTTTTTAACAATATTTACCACCAGGTTACTAGGATAAAAAAGCATTATTTTCTGTAACTCGGACAGTATACTTTTACTGTCCCTTACAGAAAACAAAATAATACCATCATCAGCATACCTTTTCAAAAAGATTACTTTTTTAGCATCACGCACTAAAGAATACTTATACTCAGAGTATAACAAAACTAAATCGCTAATTTCCTTACTAAAATAACAACCCATGCTAACCCCCTTGACCTGTTTAAATAAACTATTACCCACATTAAAATAATTCCAGTTATTGCAAAATGAATACAAGTCTAAAAGAAAATCCACTTCTGCCTTCCCCATTCCGAGTATTATTGCCAATTCCCTTAGTGTATTGCTAGCGTCCTTAAAGAGAATATTTGTGTACAAATCCTTAAAATCATAAGTTACAAAGGTACATCCACCCACTGAACTCAGATTAGTTTTCCCTATTAAACCAACCAATTCATAACTATTCCCTAAAATGGAATAGGGTAGTGAGCTACTTTCTAAGTAATCCTTAAACCTAACCAAAATTGACCTAAATCTCTTCTGTAAATATTTGAATGCCTCTACAGTACACCACCCATACCCAGTTACTATGGGCCTACCTGTTAATAGACTTTCATTCTCCATACTAGCTTTTTCTTTTAGTTTGTGTACTTTTGGAAATAAATTCAGACTAGGGAGAGTGTAATCCTCTATACTATTTCCTAAATTAAAGCCTTTATAATCCTTAACTGGTAACACCTCGATATGTTTCTTTAAAATCGTTTGTAAAGATAACCGACATCTAAGTTTTATACTGTCAACATCCTCCATATTCCCTACCATTTGATAAAAACCAGATTTCAAATGCCTATCATATTCCTGTTTATACCAAGAAGAATTGTTAAGAGACCAGCCCAGGTTTTTGTCACTCTCCCTCAGAATATAAGCATTATCCTGACTTAAATCTCTTAATAATTTTAACCCCCTTTGGTTACCAGTCATCCCCCTAACCGTATTATCATGTAAAGATCTACTTCTAACACTTCTAACATGATTTACAGAGTAAAAATCAACTAATTTTAAAACCTTGGTTATAAACCTCCTCTCCAAACAACCTATTCTTGGATGGAAAAAATAACGAAAAATTTCCTTCCTAGCATTTCTGCTACGCCCTCCCCCTTTCGTCCTAACCCTCACCCTAACACCGGCTAAATATTTAACATAACTCAATACAGCTAGTTCAGTCTGTTTTTTAACTGCACGCTGCTTCTTTATACCATCGGGTGTAGGTTTTCCTTGCAAAACGAAACCACCCCCATAGTTCAATATCTGCCGCTCTTCTTTGGTTACATTGCATCCAGTGAAGTTGTGTAAATTCACTCTATCGCGTTGCCTTTCTCTTTCAAATGTAATGTCCTCACAATTTAGTCTATCCTTATGAATAAAGGATTTTAAATCACTTTGTGATAGGGCATCCCTCTCTTTTACAAAGGACAGAAAACAACGCAAAGTGTCTTTCAGTTCACCCGCAATTACTAGGGCTCCTCTTGCATGTCGTTTCTCCTTTATTTTGGTATAATAATCTCGTCCTTTCTTGATTCTCCACTGTGTTATTTCAGAGGTAATTAACTTCGTCCTACTCTCTACTATATCATCAACTTTTCTCTTTATGGCCGCTAACTCAAAACCCATGCATTTCTCTTTTTCTTCCAGAACCAACCTTGTTTTTTCATCCTTACATGTCACTACACCACAAACAGCTGTATACTCCACATCTGCTTCCTTTCTTAAATTATATAATTCAAACTTTAACCGTGCCAACGTACTGTACAGTCTATCAATCTTTTGCAAATCACATCTTATAGCAGAAGTAATATGGCGAGATTTCAAAACCTCTGCATACCAAGTCTCTATTTCTTTAGGCATTGTTCCTTTTAAGCACCTTCACAAAAATCTTTCTCACAAGTTTCTAAATAGCGTTTACACGTAAGTATTTCTGCTCACGCCTCAAAATTTTCAAAGAAAACGAACAATTCTTTGTTCAACAGTATTCTGCTCGCAGCGCGCACTGGAAATAGTTAACTTCCCTTTAAAATTTTTAAAAAAACTTGACGTAATCTATGCAATCACGTAGCCCAGACGGATTGCACAAGTTCACTAGTCGTCTCCATACACAGCGAACTTCGCAACTAAGGTAAGCATTCCTAACCCTTCAATCTCTGCATTTATCCTAAGTTAAAACACCTAGCATGTAGATACCTTACGAGGAAAAAACAAACCAAAATTTACTCACCCTTACTACTATAGACCACCGCAATGGACACTCCAACATGCCAAAAAGGAAAACGACGTAGGGTAGAGGTATGTAGCAGTATTTTTCAAACAAAAGACATCCTTAAATGACAAAAAGGCACGTAGGGCTCAGCCAAATGGTACCATAATGGCGTCGAAACGTGTGGAAACAGGCTCTTTCTCCGAAACCCGCCCCATTCCCCATCGGTTTCTTTATATTCTGCTAACCCTTCCCCTCCCTGACCTGTTTCCTTGATTGCCTTCTGAGCTCCTGATGAGACAAGGCTTTCAACCTTATGTTTAGATAGGATGTTTTTCGTTTTTAAAGATGAGCTCATCATATCTTATTTTTCATATACACCTGGGTAGCATAAAATAACAATAGTAGACTTATTATCATAGGTAGGTCACTCATTTTTACAGCTATCACCAGAGGAAGAAAAAGAAATCAGATCGTGCCTGGCGGCCATAGAAATGGAAGAGAGAAGAAAAGAAATAGAGGGAAAAGAGGAAAAATTGCGGATGAGGGAAGAAGAATTAAAACTAAAAGAAAGAAAAAGCGAATTAGAGAAAAAAGAAAAAGATTTAAAGGAGAAAGAAGAGAAACTTAAAGAGAAAGCAAATGAGTTAAAGAAAACCACAATGGAAGCCAAACGGTTGGCTGCCCAGCTCCAATTTATGGCCGGGCAGCTTGACCGTTTGGCAAACAACGTGCTTTCAGAAATGACAAAATGAAGAATTATTTTCGCCGGACATTAAAGAAATTTTTTTAGACCGTCAGGTGTAAGTTGATTTATTGCATAATTATTTTCTTTATTTCACTACAACCATAAAAAACAAAAATTTTTTTTTTTTGTGTAATGATTAATATATTATATGTCTAAGAGAAACTTTGCACATCTTGTAAGACCAACATATATTTTTCAAAAAAATACAAAGCCCAAGTGCTGTATATTTTTTGCTGTAGTAAATAAGAAATCCGTGTGATCTCTTGTGAAGGAAAAGTTCTCCTCTTATTGCAAGGTATGTGCCCCATCGCTGTCGTGCTCCACTTCCTCTGTTACCCCTGTCTTTAATCAATCGCTCCTCTCTTTATCTATCACTCGAATCTTGGTCGATAAATCCCCTTTCCTATAACAGCAATCCTATATCTTGAAGCATTGGTTTCCCTCTTGCCCCCTTTTTTTTGCACAGGCAACCTAATTAAAATCAGTAAATAATGTCATTACAGGTCCATAATACATAAATTAATACATAAATTATTTCCCCTTATTCTCGTAAGTTACAAATTAACAAATAATGCATCCCTCTAATTCCGTCCCTTTTTGCTGAGGCAACTGAATTAGAATTAGAATCAAAAAATGTTATTAAAAGTTCTTATTACCCAGTTCCCTTAAATCCCCTTAATTTAAAAGTTAACAAATAATGCCACCCTGTCCACCACCCCCCAGAAAATAAACTCCTTATAACCGAACAGTCTGAGATCAGAAAATATAATAAACGCCCCAAAAAACCAAACCAAGCCGTGTAAGCAATCTAAAATTGGTTTCTATTCATGCAAAACCAATAACAAGGGTGCGTAATGTATACTGCAATGAACAACCGTACAGTCTTGCGGCAACAGAGGTTTTTGCTAAGCTGCACCTGTTATTGGCTACCTCGTGCCTACTGGACAGATACCACAAAACTACGCAAGCAGGATGACGGAGCACTGTAAACAAGCCCCCCGTAAAATGATGCACTGAACTGTACATTAAAATCACGAAAGCAGGATGTTGAAGTGTTATAAACAAGCCCCTCGCAACTTGGTGAACTGAACTGAACTGTACTTTGTCGCTTAGCTGTTGTTCTTGTTATTATTTATGTTATAAGTTTACACATGAGCTCCTGAGAGACCCCCTCAAAAAACAAAAACAAAAAAAAAACAAAAAAAAAAAAAAAAAAAAAAAAAAAAAAACAATAATAATAAAAATTAATAAATAATTTAAGTTAAATATTATCATTATCATTAGTAAGCGCATATCCATTCAAATCCCCTTCTCCTGCCTTTATGCATCTGCGACACAAATAAAGATGTATTTATAGTTGTGACATTTTCTGAACTCGTGCAATAGTTGGTGAACTTAAGTGTAGTTTATGAACTGAGTTGTCCTTACTGAACTATATTGTATTTATTGAACTATAAAAACAAACAATACTGTGCAAGCGTGAACCAGCGTCATTTTGACGGGAAAAGGTAGCAATCGTCATTCTACTACGAGTTTTAGAGACCTTTAAGTTCAAGACGAGGACAACTACGAGGACAAGATTTTGTCAATACTTACTAGTGCGCACGCGTCAACCAGCGTCATTGTGGCGGACAAACGTGGTAGCCGTCGTCATTTTTTCCGTAGTTTTAACGAGTATATCGCAGTGGCGAAAACAAGATAACAAGTATTAGAAATTTTATCATTTTATCGCGAGAGGGCTCAACCTCCTTCAATAAAAATAACCGTGCTAACTTTTCTGATGGAAATCTATTTTTGGAAAATACGCGAAAAATCTTTAAGTAAAATCTCGCCCTCGAATCTAAAGGTCTTTTAAAATTAAATTATTTTCAGAGACACGTTAGACATTGAGTCTACATTTAGTTTTTTTTTCCCGCGAACCAAACGCCCGCGTTAACTTAGAGGAATTATGCCACGATGAATTTTCTAAACACAAACTCCCTTTACCCGTCTCTCCCATCCCCCAATCGTTTTCTCGTTTGACCTCTGTTAGTTTTCGCTGGGCTTTGTCTCTTACTTTAAAACCACAGGTAAAAAACACGCCAATAAAACAACCCGTCGTGTGCAGGCTAAGGAAAGTTCCGACTTGTACTTTGACTAGGGCTGTTATTTGTAGTGGTGATCGAATATAGATTTTCGACTGTAGTTCGTGTTTGGCGGCATATCTTGTGTCACTTAAGGAGGATCTGAATGGGGGTATCTCGATAACACTAAAAACTTAATTATTTGGATCATGGATAATAGAAAGACTCTGTAACATGAAACAATTAAATTTTAGGCATTTTAACATTAAAAGTAAAAAATTTACTGTCACAGTAAATTTTTTCCAAAAGGAAACGAAAACGGCTCCACAAAATGTGAATATTATTTTGTTTAGTGTATAAACGAGTTTTCGGCCATTTCCGAAAATTCCCGATTGTTTAGAAGATTTCCAAGCTTACTGAAGATTCACGAATACTGCCGAAGATCTCCGAAGACTATCAAAGATGTTCCACGACGGCTGAAGATTTCCGAGGAGAAACCCGAAAATTTTCGACTTTATTTTCGTCATTATATTCGCATGTGATATTGTTTACAGTGTACAGATACGACTTTTTCACGAAAAACCCTCCAAAAACTTCTCCGGAAACAAAAAATATTAAAAAATTGGCCAATTTAACAGCAAACACTAAACGGCTCGACCTAAGGCGTTCACGCGAGTGGTTTTCGCGCCAGATCAGATATGCATGCGCCACTCGCTTCAGACTATACGGTATGCGATTTTCAATCCCGAACAAAGGTCGTTTTCAGTAATACATGATAACGAAATTTCGTTTCAGAACGATAATTGTTCCGGAATGACTTGTACGGGAACGAAATGTCCTTTCGGTATATCATGTAATCAAATACAGAGAAATATATGAAGCTCTCTTGTATAGATATAGAATGAACTCGTTCCAAAATGAAAGTCATTCCGGGATCATGTGAATAGCCCCTTACCTTGGATTTTCTTTTAAGGCCGAAGCATGATGCCCTTGAATCTGGTTGAACCACACGGTTTCCCCAGTCTCAGGGTGTTGTTGGAAAGCCGGCAGGACATTCCAATAAATCAATGTCCCGGATGGTTCCCACTTATAACTGAAACCATTTTTTGTGAGAAAATGCTCTACAATCTGCAATAAAAAGGGCAGAACAGTCATCAAGAAGTTGCGGCCTAGACGGCTTTCATTTTCTTTTTTCAATGTTGGCTTAGGGGAGGGGTGGATGGGCAGTTTTCCAGAAACGTTTAATGATCCAGAAGTTGTGGCCTAGACAGCTTTCATTGCGAATTCCCCCTTGTAACATCACCTTTATACCCGGGAAAAGTGATATGGTTTATCGTCCCTCAGTTCAAGGACCTGAAAACTACGCCTGTGAGATTTTTACTGTATACCTTAGGATCTTCTGTCATAAATGTATCTTGCCATGGAAGGTACAGACCAGTTTCTTTCGAAGGAGCACAACGCACGTAGCAGACCCTCTTCTTATCAAAAGCTTGAACAATTTTCGGATCCAGGTGAGAAAGAATGTCGGCTCCTTTAACAAGCGGCGTCTCACCTCCACAATATTCCCCTGGTTCTTGGTGACAAAAGAACAGAACCTACAATGAACAGAGACAACGGGTAATGAGTATGTATCGCACACTTTGGAACGATCTCAAGGACATAACGGTTGCAGTACAAAGGCTAATTAATGTTGAACATGAATGGACAGGGGCACCTTCCATGTTGGTGTCCGAGCTTGCTGCAAAGAGAACATAAATTGGTCTCCTCTTACATGTACCTGCTACGCTTTTTAACTTTTTGTTTATTTTATTTCCTTTATTGTAAAGGACGCTGCGTGTTGATATCAGATAAATGATCGACTGAGGGGTCACTAACTTATGATGAGGCGAGCATTGCGATCTTCTCCGTCCACTGGCTCTTCTTCAAAAGAGCTTTGAAGGAAATCAGCATATTCGTTGCAGCAATTTCTTGTTCTCAATCAGTATTTTGCAGTGGTTGCAAACCTCTAGGGCCGGAAGAAGTCACCCCTGGAAATACCTGACCAGTTGATAAAAGGTAAAATCAATCAAGGGAGAATAGTGACAAAGAGGATTTAGCATCAACCAACCTTTTAGCCCACGAGCAGGCTAACTTATGCTTTGTCGGCGCTTATTTCCCTCGATCGTAAACAGGTCGGTCGTTGCTATTTTTAACGGTCGAAGCCACTATTGGTAACCAAGCCGTTAGTCATGAATGATGTTATATATTCACTGGATTAAATAGGCAAATAATACGTTTTCTGAATAGCCTTAGAAAGAACTACGTAGAAGCCCAAATGGAATTTACGCTAAAATGTCAGGGGCACCCAACGACGATTTACCCCTAAATACGTTAAGAACACTTTTGAGGCTACCTAGAGTACTTTTAGATGTGTAGACTCTGAAATGCATTCTAAGGCGCGCTATGAAATTTGTATCTGTTCGGTCATCCTAGGGCAACTTGAGCCTTTTCGAAATTACAAGGGCTTCAGTATGATTTTCCCGAAAATTTTAGATGCAATTTACCGTTAAACGAAAGTGGGAATTTTTCTGATTCCTCTCTCCATGACATTTTTTAATCCAAAAGTTTTAGGTTTCTTTTTTCTGCGAAAAATAGCCTTACCTGGGGAGTGAAATATGAAAATTAAACGTCAGAAAATCGTAGGGAATTTATTAGATAAGCTTCAATACTGATTGTACATGAATGGAAGGGTCATCTAGAATTTCTTAGCCGTTCTCAAGTGTAGGAAATTCTAGGCAATATTTGCTTTTTCGAACAGATATTTTACAGAAAACAGTCGTTGGGTGCCCCTGAAATGTTATGGAAAGGGCTAGGGTCAACTGTTGTTCTGGGAAATGTTATTTTCTAAAACAATGAACTGTATTTTTCCACAAGCGAATGTCAGTTTGAAGGAAAGCGAAATGAGTTACTGAATGGTGCAGTATATTTAGAGAATAGGCAGGAAAATACCCCGCGGATAGCAATTGCAAGGTGAATAGTATAAAGCGTGATTTCACCTCGTCCTGTCTTCGCAGTAGAACGCACCTGGTTTGGAACGTTGAAGAGGAGAGGGATTTGGAAAATTGTGCGTACCTCTAGAAAAATCCTGGCTACGCCCCTGTGTACTTAAATTTTTCGGAATTTTGTTGGGTTGGTGTGGTAGTGTTATGATAAGGGAGAGAGATTAGGACACGAAAGGTCCGAGTTCGAGGTCCTGGTTCGACCCTGGGTTGCCATTTTCTTTCTTTCTAATAGAAACACTCTCAATAACAGGTAAAAAATGTTTTAAGTGTAGCGACCTTTTACTAAAGGGACAACTGAGTCACAACTGCTTTGCCGGCTCCCGCTGGCGACTCTGCCGTCGAAAAATATCCCGAAGTCGCACGGGTGAGTCTGCTCGCAGACCACCAATAGACCGTTTCCGAGTTCCAAAAAATCTCACTTTCAAAGCGAGGCTAAGTGCGAAGCCATTGATACGAAAATTATGTTTAATTATAATGCAAATAAAACGCATTTTCACAACAAAGGTTTCGCACTTAGCCTCGTTTTGAAAGTGAGATTTTTTGGAACTCGGAAATGGCGTATTTTTAGACAAACATAGATAGATAGATAGATAGAAACTTTATTCATGTGTCAAGAAAGAAAAACTAGCCGAGGGGCAGGCCCTCTACTAATAGGGGACACCTACAGTTAAAATATAATAGATACAATAATTAAGTAGATAAAAAAAAATCCATACGATATGTTACAAATTGTTAGCTAAAATACTAAAGCTGAGTGCTAAAATGCTAAGATTATTTCCGATGAGACATCAACTATCACACAGAAGACATCCTTTGCATCCATCATCAATAAGAGATGTCAGATCTTTATTACGCATTCGGTTTCTAAAATCACTTGATGATTTACACGTTTTATCATTTTTGTCCAGCTTACTCCATAAAATGGGACCTAAATATCGAAGGGAATGCTTACCAAATGAAACTGTGTTAAACCTGGGTAAAAGAAAGTCTGAATTTCTTAAACTGTAGCATGAATCACGAGGTTTAAAAATGTTGGTGATGGCTTCGGAACACATTTTAGTGTGTTTAACCTTGTACATTAGGACGAATATGTCTTGAAGACGTCTATTCAACAGCGTTGGCAAGTTAGCCCTATTCAATAACTGATGATAACTGGACTTAGTGTCCTTATACACAGCCCTAAGTCCTCGTTCCTGGATTCTTTCGAGTCTACGAGTATCGCTTGCCCTACAAAAATGCCAAACAAGGTGGCAGTATGTTAAGCATGGCAAGATAGCTGATTTAAAAAGTACTAACTTTGCCGTGGTGGGAATTAGATTTCTCAATCTCATAATTACCCCAACCCTTTGACTAGCTTTGTTACATACGTCGTTGATGTGTTCGTTGAAATTTAACTTGTTGTCTATTGTGACTCAACGAGTCAGATGTCCTGATAATCTTGCCATTTAGGTTCAGGTTAGTGTTATGTTCTGTACAACTGAACTGTTCTTTCTTATGACCATATTTATTTTGAATGAACATAGTCTGATATTTCTTCAAATTACCCTCCAAGAGATTGTTTTCGTACCAGTCAGTTGCACTACTGGCACTTTCTTCTAACTTGGTATGGACTGTGCTGATTTCTTTGCCTGTTCGATATATTTGATGATCGTCAGCATACATCGAGATGTTAGAGTACAACCCACATTCAAGGGTGTCACCCTGCCTAAAGAGTTTGTAAGTCGTGCAGAAAGGAGCATAATCAATGAACACGTTAATGCACAATTTTATAATTATAATTCTCTGCGAAAAATTGAAAAGTTTTAAGTTACCTTTGCTGCATATGCAGGACTGTAGGCCATTTCATTGTGAAAATCGATCACGACCTCCGGAGGCTCATCAGTGGCTGTGTATGTGTCAGAGCCATCGACTCTCTTTCTCTCCACCGTGCCAGCTTCATATCTCATAGCCTGGAAACCCAGCCCTCGACACAGGCTTGCAAAGTCATTGGACGTTTTCAGAGGAAGGTTCCTAAGCAACACCGCGCCATAACGATAAAGATTATCGGTAATATATCTTCTGCAACCGTCAACGAGTTTGCTGAAGGGGTGGAGATGAGGGTCTTTGATTTTGACGGCGTGCGGAAATGTTTCTGTTGGCGGCGATAACACTTCCGGGAAACCCCTACCGGTAGAACCAGGCAGAAACGGCTTGCCAGCCAATGTAGATGAAACTTTTGGCTGCGTCTCAGCTGGGTTTAACCTCACAAATTTAAGGCCCTTAATCTCGAGTTCCACTTCCTTTGTTTTTGAAATCAACGAACGTTTTGGCATGGTGACAAAAAGAGTTTGGGTGACAAAAAACCTTCTAAAAGATGTTAACAGCATGGTGGCACTGACAAACTAAAGAAAGGAAAAGAAATGCCATTTCACTTCGGATGTCCCCTTACAGGAGTTTGTGTGGGAGTTGAAATAGGGGTTTGTGAAGGAGGCCGTAAGTTGAGCAGTCCCCTTACGAGAGTGTCCGTTGAGAGTTTCCATTCTATGAAAATTATCAATCACGTTCCACTAACATCTCGATCACATTCAAGGTCACACATTCCTTCACAGTCACATCAAAGGTCATCAAGTCAACGGGCAATCACATTCAAGAACGACTTTTTTTACTATCAACAAATCCCATTATGCTTTGCACTATTTTGACGTAGCCCCTAGTGCATGCTAGGAAATATATAAACTCAAGTTTAAAAAATAAGAAACGATTGTAGACTTAATTATATCCATTTTGAAATCATTGGTGATCGCTGCTATCTGATTGGCTCTCAGCAGTGTGATTTATTCACCAATCACACTATTTGTTTGCTCTACACCACATGTAACAGGACGGGGCGGTAAACTAGCAGGAACTAGAAGGATTTAAGGATTTTCCAAAGCAATTTATTTGAAACTCAAATCCATCAGGAATACAGCAACAATATAATAAGAAAAATAAAAATAAACGGGAACCACTAAAAGATTAAACCTAGCAAAAGAATACAAAGTAATAGAATTACTGATAGAATGTATAAAGTGAACACTTTCACACAGAATAACTCTGCGAGTTTGACATGTGGAGAATCTGAACTGTAAAAATATTTTAATTTCCTCTTTTCACTATTTACGATAACTTTAATTTGCAACTTTTTGAAGGTTTAGGTCAAGTAAAAAAAAATTATTAGACTTGAAAACTACACATTTCTTGTCTGGTAGTACAACCTGTAGCCTCCCACGCAGGCGTTTTTAGGGGAGCTCGTTTGGGGAGGGATGAAAAACGAGCTCCCCTACTGAAAAACGCCTGCGTGGGAGGCAATACAACCAGGGGCTCATACAGGACAGCTGCTCAATCAGGAATTGATATTCTTTCAAGGACCTTAAGAAACTAATTAAAATAACAATTAGCCGCAACAGTTTTTTTAAATTATCAGGAAGAGTATAAATAAGCCTGCCTTCCCAGGACAAAATTTCTTATTACTGAATCGCTATCATTTAATACCGGTCATGAATAAAGTGCAACATATTTTAGCCTGACGTGTAGGATTGAAATGGTAATTTTAATTCTTCCTAATAACTAAGACAAAACATGAAGCTTATGAAATGAGCAAAAAGATAATATTTTTAAATCCCAATTGCTGCGCGAATAACAGGCCATCTGATAATTACGCGATGGCGGGTGCGATACGGCGGCCATATTGAATTAATTCGATTTAAGGAGTATTATAGGATGCCCAGGGGGCATAAGCACATTTCTTTTTTCGAGCGCTTTTCGGAACATTTTTTCGTAAAGTTTTCTTAGAATAAGATTGTCATTGGAAAAAAGATCCTTGTGCCTTGTTTGGATGTAATAATGATCGCCTTTTTTCCCGAGAAATATACAGTGAAAGACCATATTTCTAATTCTAAACTAGGAAATGTTACATCCAAACACGGCACAAGGATCTTTTTTCCCATTACAATCTTATTCTAAGAAAACTTTAAGAAAAAATGTCCCGAAAAGCGCCCGAAAATGGAAACGAAATGTGCTTATCATCCCTGGGCATCCTATAATACTCCTTAAATCGAATTAATTCGATATGGCCGCCGTATCGGTAAAAAGGTCTATTGACCTCAAATCGCATTCAATCGCACAATTTGAGGAAAATCGCATAATTCGTAAAGAAATGCTATATTCAAGTAAAGTAAACAATAAATTCTAACTTTAATCAAACATTTTCCCAATCTTAATGGTAAAACAATGTTAATTAGCCCTGAATAAATCGCATAATTTATCGCATAATCTTATCGCACAATCTACCCTGAAAAAATCGCACAATTTCTGATTTTTTATCGCACCCTATCAGATTGGCTGGAATAACATGATATCTGACACGTAGATGGATAATAATCTTGAATCTAACGTTACAATTTTAGTCAAGAAACCGAAATTAAAATTAGCTTTTTTTTTATCCACCCGTCGGAAAGCAGCTCTTGAATTTTCCTCTGCTAAACGCCCGTAAAGAAGATTTTCTGAAGCGGACTGTTTAGCTACTTTGAGCTCTGTCATTTCAAGCAGGATTGCGAAGTTCGCGTGTAATTAAATACTAAAACACTAAATATGAAACATTTCAGCGTCGCTGGGCGTCCAATAAATTCAGTGTTGCTTTTAATGGTGCTGACAAAAAAAATTCACATTCCAAATAATCGAAGAGGCACTGTCAACAACGATTGATGACATGACTTCAATGGTGAATGCTGGTGCCAGTCAACCTACAATAAGGAAACAAAAGATGTTTGTTACACTCACTAATTGAATCGATCAAAAACAAACAAGAGTGGCTGAAAAGAACTTTTCACTTTAAAGAAATACGTACCTTGAAATAATTTACGTGACTTGCCAGTAGCCAGAAATATTATCAGTCAAATTTCAATAGTTCAACAGTAGGAACAGGAGAAAATTGCGCGTATGATTGTTAACCCAAAAAAACGAAAAACAAAATTTAGTCATCTGTCTTACGGAGGTCAGGACGAATTTTTCGCAGCGTTCGGGGAGAATCATCAGATGCGTCATAGCAATGTCGGTAAACAAGCTTAACTGGAAAAAAAACCAGTCTCGCTGGTTAAGTTACGTAAACCGGATATATGATTTCCCATATCTTTCTTTTATTTTTATGTAAACTGGTTTCTGCAAATCCCAAAGGATTACAAAATCTTTACCATCATTGGACAGCACTTCTTTAACCCAATTAATGCGGTTCAAGGGGGAAAACACACACCTCCTGGAAATAACGAGGGGATGATCCCCTGAAAACAAAAAGAGAAATTCGATGAATGTACAGAACAAACTGGCCTAGTTCCTACTTATTGCAAGTGGAATAGCGAAATTAAAACGAATAACAACTGTATAGAATTACTTAAATCACTAAACAGAATTAGAACTAAGAATTCGAAAAGACTAAACTGAGACTAAATTATTCGGTAATTAACGAGGTCAAGTACTTTACCTTCCTAGAAGCAGTAAGTTCCCTTGTTAACTTTACAACTACTGCAGTTTCATCAGTGATGTCCAAACTTAACTGAAATACGGCTAAAACGTGCCTCTACTTATACGATAGCCTGTGTAGCAGGCGTTTCCAATCGAGTTATTGCGCGAAAGTTAGAGCGGAAGCGAAAAAAAATAAAAGATCATTCCATTTTTTGCTCTCTTCCCAACTTTCTCGACGAACTCTCGCGGAAACGCTTGCTACGCAGGCTACTTATACGAGACTATTACACAATTTTGCATGTAGCAAAACAGTAAGAGGTGTGTTGCCAAACCACAGTAACAAAACGCCAGGATTTTCTTAGGTTAACCTTGAAACTAAGGTCAATTGAATGATTAAAACAATCTACCGCAAAAGAAAACCACAAAAAGCTAACATCCGCTACGGCATTTAGGCAATAATAGTCCCGGGATAATAGTGACACTGTCACACACATCTCCTGCGAGCAAAGGTTTCTCTCTTGCACGGCTTTTAGCGTTTACGAAGTCGTTCTCACGGGGCATAAATAAACTAACAACGCGACAGGCAAGCCACGCGAACGACTTCGTAAACGCTAAAAGTCATCCAAGAGAAAAACCTCTGCTCGCAGAGTAAACCACATTTGTTCTAAATCACGTCATTCCTGCTTTATATCGCACCTCTTTCGCCCTATATCGAATCATTTCTGTTCCAAATACAAAATGAGATGTAAAAGGCTTTTTGTTTCCGCTTTTCAACAAACCGGCTACTAAATCAATAAAATATTGGTACTGAGTGAATTCTGCGATTTAAAAATGGCTGTAATTGAACTTCGTGTCGTGCAATTTTGGTCTGAAATAATACGCCGCGCGCTAGTCCGATTTTGAAATCACGCGCATGATTTCAGACCCCGGTTTCAAACCAAATCAGTTGCACTCCAATCAGTTCAACTACCATTATTAACTTCGGTTGCAACTTTATTTTAATGATTAACTTGTTGTGATAAATTGATACTGAGGCACTAGAAATAGTACTAATTCTACGCACCCGTCTACGCACAATTTGTGTAGATCGAGCTTGACGTTCACGATGTTTACTTCCGGTGTTTACTATACTTTTTGCGTACTGCTGTACTGTGTGGGAATATCGAGCAGTGTAAAAAGCTTATTATATTGTAAAATGACTTTATATTTTAAAAACCAGTCATTATAAGCGTAAAAGTGTCTTTTTCTTTTCTGTGAGACACCAACAGGCTGTTTCCTGTGCCACAACTGTAAAATAAAGGCTGACACGTGCATATTGAAGCTTCCCTCGACACTGTAAACTTCAAAGCTTTTTCAGAATACTGGTTTTTGGTTTTTAGCGATTACTGTTAGGAAAGTTTTACCACAAAAAACGTCAGGTGAATAGACGATGGAGAGAAATGAGAGAGCGATTAAAAGACTTCGGCTCTGGATATTTTCGACCGTAAAGGCGGAGGAAGCAAGAAAGATCTGGCTCCGGTATAGTCGTCTTGATAAGACTTGACTCAAACACTCTTCTTCATATATTTCCGCATATTCATCACCGTCAGTGTTGAGTAAAATGCCACTATTTTGAGTTCCATACATTTCCCGGTAGCACTGATGGTCGGTAACAAGAACAATGGGATATGTTGACATTAAAAAAGTCGTTCTTGAAATCAATATGTGACTTTGAAAGTGAGATTTAAAATTTTAAAATTAAAACAGTAAACTGATCCTTACGGCAGGAAAAGTGATAGAAAAAAATAAAGAAAAAAAAACAAATTAAAATAAAATGGTGAATTAGATTTGCCCGACATTTCGCCTGTTGAATCTTCAGAATCTTATTAATTTCCATGTGTCAGACATGAATTTGTTTGATTGGGATCAAATCAGAGTTCTTGAATTTTGTGATCATTTGGCCTTTCATAATCGACACCGATGGAAAAAGAGCCTTAGAATAATGCAACTTACCCAAGTTTAAAGATGATACGTCCAAGGGAGCGATCAAGATGTTGCTCAACAAAGTCGCGAAACTCCTAACCTAATAATACAAGATGTGAGCCTAGTTAAACTGGTTTTAGAGGAGTCCTGAAAGTAATCTCTTTTCAGACATGATGTTATTTAAACATTTTTCATGTATGTAACGTAATCCAGTGTAAATAGATTTTCCTTTATCTTTTAGCCTGTTCCAGGCGTTCAGATAGTAGAGCGCGGGGAAAAAATTCACGGAGAAAAAAAAACGAGGGGAGACTAGAGGGGGAAAGGGAGAGAGAACTCTCTCGCTCTCACCCCCCTGTCCCCCCCCCCCCCGTTTCCCCGGTGTACAACTTAACTCGCTCCCCACTTACCGCAGCGCTCTACTACCTGAACGCCCGTAACAGGCTATTTATCTTTCTTCATTGCCCCCGCAGAGACTTCGCCTAGGAGGCAAAATCCCGAGGAGACACTCTGGTAGCTCGCGCCATCAGTAGGCCCCTGCTCGCGTGTTTATTAAGGAAAGTACTTACAGTTGAAATATACCGTCGGTATGCCAGAAAAAGTCTCGAGTTGCTTGAACAGGGGCCGCATGGAATCGTTGGGTAATGATGAAGTTTCTTTTGTTCGCGCCCGCAAGTAAGGGATGGCTAGGATAACTGCTTGGAGAGTTTGCAAGGCCCCAGCTCGCAAATCTTTGATTGGAAAAAAATTGCCAGACATTCTTTCTCTCTCTTGGAGGAAACAAGACTCACTCCAGGTGAGAGGCAGATCGCACCTATAGGAAGGGGCTCTGTGATTGGTTACTGCTTAAATGCTTTGTTATTTATTATGTGTAGATGCGTACATTGAAGAATTTAAAGTGGTATACAGGGCAAAACAGTAAATGTTGTTCAGGGTACTCAAAAAAGGCACTAAACTGAACCTTGGAGCAATAATATGTGTATATGTCCGATATTTTGCGTTGCAGTAATGACTTTTGCAAGGGTTTTCAGGGTTGTTGGGATTCGCGTGTTTTGCTTGACGGACTAAGAAAAAGGAGAGGCTTTTTAGTCTAGCCAGGGATTCTGACGGTAGTCAGGGTTGTACGGGTTGTTTGTGAGGGTTGTAGGGGTTGTGAGGGTTGTCATGGTTGTATGGGTTTTCAGGGTTGTGAAAATTTTAGATTAACATGTTGATGTTTTGATTTGTATTTTGATAAACACAAGCGCGCCTTCTCATTGGTTGAAAAGTTTCGCGTGACCAGTTGGCCCTGTCCTTAAATTTAGGGATATTCCGGACTGATAAACCAGTATTTCGTTGTTTTTGACAAGTTGTGATTGAACACACACGATTTCAGCAGTACTGTATTTTTGTGTAGCGAATTCAAGTTAGGCCCGTTTCAAACGTCGTGCTACTGCCGTGCCGAACACAATTGATCGAATTAAATTCGACTTTAGCACGGCAGTAGCGCGACGTTTGAAACCAAGTCGTGCTACTGCCGTGTAGCACGGCAATAGACGGCAAGCCTTGCCGTGCTGCACGACAGTAGCTCGACTTGGTTTCAAACGTCGTGCTAACGCTGTGCCGAACTCAATTCATGAATTATAAATACATTAGAATATATTTAAAAGTTTACTAAACCGTTTCTTTTTTTGTGTGTTTTGTTTTCGGCAACAGCTGTTCCATTCTACTGTCACTGTGTGAATTAAATTCAACGTTGAAACCAAGTCGTGCTAATGTCGTGCTGCAGTCGAGCTACAGTCGAGCAAGCTTAGCACGGCAGTAGCACGACGTTTGAAACAGGCCTTAGAGAATATTTACTCTGGAGTAAATTTTTGAGAGAAAAATGTTTGCGGTAATTTTTATTTGCGGGTCACTGAAAAAACCGCAAAAATTTCGTGCCAGTCACGGCATGTTCTCGAATATATCTGTGACTTTGCGGACGTATTTCTTGGTTAGTTTTCAACAAATCACTTCACTCTTGGCAGTTTTACTGATTTTCAGGCCTTCTTTCCAGTAGTTTAAAGGATTTTCCCTAGATGGTACCACTCCCGGCCAAGACAAAAGTTGCAAAAAACTTTGTAACGGATTTTGCTTCTAATGCAAATTACGAATCCTTATTAGCTATGGAACTTTGAAAATTGCTTGTGAATGACAAAATCCCACAACTTCATGTCAACCAAATAATGTCTCCCAAACATTATAGCAAACGTTAGAAACAACAAAAATTAACTTTGAAAAACGCTTTATAGGCTTAAACGTTTTCATAAACCACAATTGCAAGCCGTTTTAATCTTCAAGTTCATCCATGCGTACCTAACGTTAGGTTTTTGCGGTTGTTTATACCTTCTCTTCACAAGTTTTGAGCATTTCCTTTTCATGTTACACTCAGTAGTTTGGAGGCACTCTTTGAATTTTGGTAAATTTTGTGACACGGTTGCAGCAGTGATGCAACAAATCACTTTCACTTTTGGCAGCTGTACCGACTTTTAGGCGTTCTTTCCAGCCGTAGCTGTGACACGGTTCCTTTAAAGTAATGCAGCCTTTTAATGTCTTCACCCAGGTTGCAGTTGTAAACGAATTTTGTTGGTAATTCTATATTTTTCAGTGTGCTGCATCGTGCTACTGTTACGCAAGAGGTCTTATCACCTAGATGTTTCTCATACCGGCCATGTCACCATAGTGTGTCGTAGCTAAGCCAGGTGTGTCGGTGGGTGAACATTAGTTGTTCTTATTTCACTGTAGAGTGATAAGAGAGATAAAAGAAGTTTATACTTGGAGAGCGTACTTACCTGTAAACCACAGAAGCTGCTCTTTGAAGCCACTAGTCAAATGATAATTTATCCGTCCTGCTAATATCAGCTCAAAATAATAATCAACAGCGTAGCGCGCGAATGACTAATTTGCAACTTTTGTCTGAGTTGTGTCATTATTTAGCTTTTCTGCACGGGTCATGGAGCGAAAGTCTCGCCTTTCAGGGATAGGCCGAGGGGCTTTGTCCTGTGACAATCCCTATTGTTTTCCCAGCTACTCCAAAACCACCTTTCAAATAGGTGCGGGATCGTTCGAAAGTCTTAACTTTTTGACAGTTTGTGAGAAAATGAGCCGTACGCCACAAGATCATTCTTTCACCTCTAATTTTACGAAAAACGCCCTTTGATTCGAGGGCTCCTGTAACTTGGGTTGAAGATGAAAAAGGGAGTCTTAGGGCTCTTACCAGGAGTCAGTAATGGCCGGTCGAACCAGACATTTTGTAAGTAAAACGATGTTTACTCAGTTTTTTTTTTTTTCACCACTACCAAGCATACCATTTCAGAATAGACTGATCTGCCTGGACAGTCCTGATTAATAATGGAAATCTCTTTACAACTGAAAAATGGTTTGGGCCAGATAGATAGAAGGATATCTCGAGAGAGATATTTATAGAGAGATGTATCTCATTTAGCCACGTTAGTTTTATCAGCAAAAGCGCTGGTTTACGTAAAAGCCGTGTGAAAAAAATTTAAATATCTAGCAGACAGGGTGCAAAGAAAATCATTATTACAGCTCGCCATTCGGGCAAGCTGCAGCTAGCATTGACTACCCCAGACATCATTCCAACTAGCCCCAAAAGCTTTTTGACGAGCAGAATTGATTTCATAGTTCTTCTGTTATTGGAATTCCTAAAAAAACATCACTTAAATGAAGTTTATCTATTTTTTTTTTTTTGCCGTTTCATGGTTTTTTGACGTTTTTATCATTTTTAAGGCAGCTTTATTGCAACCAAAAGACAATTTTCAAGACATTTTAAAAGAGCTGCACTCATAATGTGCACAAAATAAAAGGGCTGATGAACTTAGGAGAGTAATTTTGACGAAAGATGCAAGCACAAGTGGCACTGAGATGCAGTTTGTCTGTGAGTGTGCAAATACTGTACGTAATCGAGCTTTCAGCGGAACAAACAAACCAAACAAACTGACTTTAAGGCGTTGAACTTTGGACTATCGAGAACAAATCCAGAAAGCGGTAGGGGTAGGCCCTTGGATTAAAATTCCAGTGATCTAACAACTCAGAGCCTGTTTACATGGAGGTGGGGTACCCCAGATAGGTGAGGTAACCCGCTTAGGTGGGGTAACCTGCCTGTCCATGTAATCTCTCATTTTAATGTGATCACGTTTACATGTTAGGTGGGGTAACCCGCCACATGTTACCTCACCTACCTGGGGTTCCCCACCTTCATGTAAACAGGCCCTCTGTTAAATTCAAAATGGCACCTCACAGCTAAGTTACCACTTGTTCACGCATCCATGCCTTTGCCGTACAAAGATTTAGACGGTTAGGGTGTCGAATTTTCGACCTTACCGGCTAAAAGGTTGACCTAACGTTTGGCATTCAAGGATATGCGTCCACATTTTCGTATGTTGAGGACGGCTCCGTGTAAAAGGAACACTGAAACGAACAAATTTTTATTTAGTAGAAAATTTCGTCCGGTTCCGTGTGAATGTTAGTAGTATAGCAGAGATGTTTTAGACCCCTTTTTGCGCAGGAATCTCCTTAACTTGCACAGGAATACATTGACGTCAATGACTTAATTCTTTTCTCATGAATTACAAGAGGTGGAATCTCGTTAAGATATAAGGTCACGTGCTATTTTTAGGTGGTTTAACCCTCCTTAAAGGTTTTCCAGTCGTTTTAGGTCGATTACCTCATTTGTGTAAGTTGACGCAAAAAAGGGTAAAACGGCAGCTACCTTCTCCTATCTGAAAGGCTGTTCCTACCTAAAGCTTCATTGAAAGAAACTGAAAAATCAGCTACCAGCGGCAAACACAGTAAGCGCTGCAAGAAGAACTTTACTGCATGCATTTTGAAATTCAGTTGTCTTCTATTTTTCTACTTTACCACCTGGAAAGTACTTCTAATCGTCCTTTTTTCAGCTGCAATGAAAACACTTGTGCTTTGTAACATATTCAAGATCCGTGGATATGCTTTCACATTCTCACAGGCACTAGGTCACTTCCGAGTTCCAAAAACCCTTGAAAATGAGGCCACGTGCAAAACCTTTCTTGTGAAAAATCATTTCCATATCAAACGCCTCGGTTTGATACAGAGGCCCGGGGGAACTCGAAAATTGCCTATTTGCAGCTTGGGGATGATAGTATAGTGCAATGGTCATGAAGCCTGCCAGATTTTTTTGTTTCATGTTTTTGTAAGCGTTTTTCAACTTGACCGTGCGCAATAGTATTCCTGTCATTTTGAACTTTATACTTAGGGCCTGTTTACACGGAGGTGGGGGACCCCAGGTAGGTGAGATAACTCGCTTAGGTGGGGTAACCCGCCCGTCCATATAATCTCTCATTTTAATTTGATCACACCGCCAGCTACGCAGGCTACCGATATTATATTTAAAAGCTTGCCCGTAGACTATCAGCTAGTCGCCTACACTGCCGCGGCCGTTCTTTTTGCTGTTCTCGTTGCCGTCGCTGTTTCCGTTGCTTAAGTTCCCAACACGAGCAAAACTCTAATGATGTATTTTTCATTTTCTTTCAGTGGAGAAGCAGCTTATAATCCCAATGTTCAAGAAATCAAGGGAGACTGGCGGGAAAAAATCCGACAACGTCGTAGTGGGACTGGTGCTAACCAAAAGGACGCGTAGACGGGTGCACAAACGAATGAACCGTTTCACCCGTCGTTCGCCCGCACGCGGTCGCGTCATAAATCGCACTAGAGTCTGTAACTTATCGACGCGCGAAAGGATTAGGAACTTTCCAGATTGTTTTGTTATGTCGGCAGATGAGGTGTGAGTATAAGATGGACGCGCTGATCTCATTCTACAAGACATAGTTTATGAGGAGTGTATAATGGCGATATCCTTGTATAGAGCAAACCACAGCTTTCTAAAAGCTGTTCCAACTCGTTACTTAACTTCAGAGGCCGATCATTGAACGAAGTGGCTGGATGATTTTGGGAAAAAAATTCCTAACAAACCTGGTATGAAAACCTTCCATAGAGTTGGTACTCTTACATTCACCCCCAAAGGTAACAGTCAATTTCTTTGACATTTCTAGGCGTAGAAAAAATTATTTGTCCAGTGTAAATCCCCCTCCCCATCAAAAGGTGATCGCTCAGCACCTTAAATGTTATTAGAGGAGGCAGCATAACCGAGTAGTCAGCGCGTTGGACTCGCAATCCGGCGGTCCCGGGTTCGGGTTACTCAATTTTCCCTGTACGTTTTACAACTTTTAAAGTTTTCAATGGACATGAAATTCAGGGATATGTATAGTACATTGATCATTTGATGCACTAAAAATTTCGAAAGAAAATCAATTCTCGAATTTTGCGTAATAGCTGTTTTCGTGGAAGTAGCCTTACAAATTTTTAAAGAGCTAAGCAAATTTTATTTTACCCTGTGACGATGCACATATACTTTCATGTTTTTGAAATTGCTTGCAGCGGTTTGTAGAACGTTTAAAGGACATAAAAGAACGGTTGTTTCAAATATCCCCGAAACATTAACAACTGACAACATTGACAATTTATATAGGATAATGCCTAAGTTCCGAGGCCTTCTTAAAAATAATGACCGAGCGCTTAGTGCGAGGTTATAATTTTTTTTAGAAGGCCGTGGAGCGAGGGCATTATCCGAAAAATGGGATTTAATGGACCCATCCATTGTGTTAGAACCTGTAGGTCATTGTTAGTAAGGGCCTGTTTACATGGAGGTGGGGGACCCCAGGTAGGTGAGCTAACCTGCTTAGGTGTGGTAAAAAAATAACCCTCCTTTACATGCAATCTTACAACCCCACCATCCCGGGGTGCACTTTTTCAAGATTATTGAATGGTCGCTAAGCACGTAAACAAGAAAAATGGTGGCAAACCACATGTTTTGGCGATTAATGCACTTCTACACTCCCTTGTTGCTCTTGCTGCAACCTTGAGCACAATGGCTTTCTATTGTTAACTTTAATAATGATGCAAAGCCACCGCCAAAATGAATTTTGAGCGAATTTGATGTGTCACGAATCCGACCCCGGCCAGGCGGGTTACCTCACCTTGAAACGTTTACATGGCAAAATTTGACCCCGGCTGAGAGGGTAACTCGCTCTGGTAGACTGGGCTACTTGCCTTGGCAGGTCCATTGTGTGGGTGCGAGATTAAAGTTTTGGCGGCGGGCCGGAGCCGTGTTCCAAAAAAAGGGAGTAGGGACGAGCTGGCGGTTGAAATATTTCTCGCGGCTTCGCCAATCGTGATGGCTCCGCCGTCAAATCTCACTCGAATATATTACAACGGCTCCGCCGCCAAATCTCACGCGACTCAATATTACAACGGCTCCGCCGCTAAATCTCACTCGACTACTACACAATACCGCTAGCTACGCAGGCTATAATATCGGGAAATCGAAAGTGTCTATAGGGCACCCCCATAATCTGCTGAAGCGGAGGTGGCCAGTAGTTGATATATTTACCGAGGGTCCACTACTAGCCACCGACACTGAGGTGAACAATTGCTTTAGTATATACTAAAACAGTGAGATAATTGAGCACAAAAATGATGATGTTTAATTCATTTACTGTTGCCAGCTATTACAATTTTGGCGCGCGATGACCGAACTGCGGCGGTCGTCGCTTTTTCTTGGCGACAAATAAAACTTTTGAAGGCGTTTGTTTAGCTCTTGCGGGGAAGTTTCTTCAAAAGGAGTTGTGAATTTTTTTTGTATTTAAAATCATTCTGTAAAAAAGATTATTGAATTTAGTTTTAAGCTTATTTATGAACAAGTCAACTAAATAAAGTAACGCAAGACTTAAGCTTAATTTGCATTTGTAAACAAAAAACTTTGTCACCGGTTTTATCGATAAATTCAAGTCAAAAAGATAAAGCTTTACCTGTTAAGACTTCCAAACCGAACTTCGTCACCTTCTTCATGTATTTTGGAAATAGCTTGCTTGATTAGTTGTGAAATTTCTTAGTTTAATTTGTTAGGGCAGCAAACCGGGAAGTCCAGGGAAGGCCTTTTTTCTCGCAACTTACGCTCGGAGGAACTGGAGGTGAATCAGGGAATAGTGCAGGATATTCACTGATTGAGTAGCCAACCAGAGCGAGCGAAAAACACTATCCGCTGTTTTAGTATATACTAAATATTATTAAAAGCCGAAGGAACCTACTTTAGTACTTACACTTTACTAGGTAGAGTGGTAGCGGATAATTTTTAAGAAAATATCATCCTGAATTCCCCCCTTTTAGAAGCCAAAAAAAGGAATTTAACAAAACGTGACACAGATCCGTATTTTTCTCAGTTTCCAAAGCGCGGTGAGTGTCCGAATGGGGCATATTGTATGGCGACGTGCTTTATAACACCTAATTTCATTGGCACTAAAGGATCTTGCTCTGGAGGAACAAGTTGTGCCTACTCTTCTTCAAGAAATATTTTAAAGAAATGAAATAAGTCAAGAGATCAAATACAGAATTTTCTGGTACAGTTTTTGGTGCTAGTTTTTAAATATTTTTAATTTTTTTGTTAATTTATTGGGTAAGAAAGAAAGTGCGGAGGTGCGGACATCGGACACCGAACTCGGTGGGTCTGGAAAAAAAAGCTTGGAGACCGGAAAGTCTGCTTAGGACGTCCGGATGATCGAGGTTTCAACTGTATATTGATTGATTGATTGATCGATTGATTGATTGGCTGACTGACTGACTAACTGAAGTCCTGACTTTTTTAGAGAGAAAGCTGGCTGTAACTGTGAAAGAAAAATGTGTAATAATAACTGAACAAAATCGCGGCATTTTAAAGAAATAATGTATTTTTTCGCAGAGTAAGAAGTGAAGTGATACATATACCGTGAACGAAGAAAGATAACAGGATATGAGACCTTCGGCACTTACGAAGAACTTGGATGTGTATCTCTTAAACTTGTGATTTCTTACGAGAGAAGTAATCAATAAATTGGATAAAGGTTGGGTTTCAATTGTGCCAAAGCTGTGTCGCACCTTAGTTATCATTAATTATTAACATTAATTGGAAAAGTTTAAGGAGCGCTGAATAGCCGGCCAAGTTTCGTATTATCAAGATTCATTCATAGCTTCGAGATTGAGAAGAATAAAACAAATTAAATTTATGGCTTAAATATCTGAATCTACCCCCCAGCCTCGAAGAAAAGTTAAGAATTTGTTCATGCTTAGCGTGCGTATATCGAGTTATGGATGCACGCGGGAAGTTTGGAGAGCACGAAAGATGCGTAAGAGTTGCACGAGGCGATAGCCGAGTGCAACTCTAGCTTCTTGAGTGCTCTCCAAACTTCCCAAGTGCATCCATGACTCGATATACGCACAGCTAAAAGCATGAGCAAATTCTTTTATAACATAGCTGTCAAAAATGCTTGCTTTTTGATTAACTACAAAATTCTCGTAACGCGCTACACAATAACAAACGCTTCTATTGGCTGATTACGAACGCACTACAATCATCTAGTTTGAATGAAAATATTCTTTCTGTAGCTTTTCTGTAAAACTGAGAAAGAAAATTTGCTTCTTTATTCGTTAACGATCAATGGAAACTAAGCAGAAACAAAGTTAAAAGAGTCTTAAAGTTCACCTAAAGTTAAAATACTAGCATGTTCGTAAGAAGTTGTGGAGTATGGTTTGGATTTGCTGAAAAGATGTTTACGTTTTGCTCGAAGAAACCCAGAAAACATGTTTTTAGCGAAGACGACTGTCATCCTTCTTTAAACTCATATTCATTTACAAACATTGGCTGGTCATTACGGCTTCTTGAGAAGACCTCGCAGCAGTTGTTTTTGTGAGTAATAAATTTATGTCTTCTTGTGTAATTTGTGTTGTTATTCCGAGAGAAATCTTCCTGCTTCACTCGGATTGTCCGGAGATAACAAAAGTGCATAACAAATTTAAAAACGACAATAAAAACGGAAATTTAACCTCTTAATGTTGTTGATGACCAGTTGGTGTCTGTTCTGTTCCCAGTGAATGTCTTTCGGCCAAAATTTGCTGCAGCTGGTCTTCCGACAAATTTGCGAAACGCGCAACATGCGAGTTTTTTTTAATTCGGCTCTATTTTTGCTGCTTGTTGGATCAGGACCTAAAAGGTCAATGCCGATAGAAAAATTGGACAGTTCTTCGCTGGTTTCTTCCATATTTTAAAGAGAAGGAAAACTGCACTGCAGCTTAAAAGACGACAACTCTGCAGCCAGGTAAAACGAAATGCTTACGTCATCTTATTTACGCACGGGCGTGCGTAAATAAAGATTTTGTTCATAGCGGCTCAATAGGACTTATATAGGGCAAGCACGCGCGCTATGTTATAAAACGAATTTTCAATACCTTCCATAGTCGTACGGGCCGGGGGGGCCAGGGGAGCTGCAGTCCCCCCCCCCCCAAATTTTGGGCCACTCAGATTTTTGAGCAGCACGAGAAAAGTTGGGCAAAGCCAGTTTTTAAAGACGTCTCCATGTTTTTATTATTATTTTGAAGTCGGCGTAATAATCCAGTTACATTCACAGACAGTGGCAGGCTAGCACGTGACCAGTTTCTGGTTATAAGGGAAAGGTATCATATGGTGATCTTTTTTATTGTTGGGCACTGTACTGCAATGGGCTATTTCCACTCGTGAATCTATTAGAATAAACTTCCGCCTAACTTTCTAGAATCATCTCCGCTCGTAGAACAGTGTATGGCAGATAGCATCAGCAATTCGTCTGAAAGTGAAGAAGTGGCTGACTAATTCTCAGTTTGAATTACGAGAAGAACCTTAATTTTTTAAAAAAATCTATTGAGCGGTTTAAAAATTATTCACTAATTTGTTAAAGTAGACTGAAATGTTTACAAAACCGCTAACAAGACCGCCATGATACATACTAATCAAATCCCTCTTTGTAGCAATTGGCCGGAGCTATCTTCATGATCTATCACCCACGTTTTTAAAAAGATTGAAACTACTATAAAGTGAAATTGCATGTCTACAGATAACGGCCAAACATCAAGATTCCCTCGCAAAAAGTGGATTCCATTGATTACTTATGCAGGATTCCCTCGCTTAGAACTGTCTTCCTCTATACTAGTTAAGTGGATTTTCGTTTCTTCTCATATGGAAGAATACAATAGGCACAGTAGGCTTGCCTAGGCTTGCCCGGTAAGTAACTCGAGGCCGGTTTGAACGTCTATTTAAAGGAAAATACAAATAAGAGAAGCGATCACATAGCAACGCGAGAAACGGCTTCCTATATCTTATTTAGAGGGTCTCAATGGGGTTAACCGATAAAATTTAGCCGATAGCCGTAAAAATTGAAAAATTTTAACCGTTAGCCGTAAATAGGGTAAAAAAGGGTTAACCGTAAAAGAAAGTGTTCCTTAGATTTGCTACTTTTAATGAAGGTACTAAACTCACTTATGGTTGTGTTTTTTATTTCCCTGCTAGTGTGACTCCGTACGCACGTTAGGCGAAGCGCCTTTCGGGCGTTAACCAAGACCTAGGCTCCATTTCCGGCGCTCTATCGGGGAACTAATTTTTTCCATAGCGAAAGTGTGGCTTCTTGCTGGGGATTAATATTTGCAATTTTCGGGAGGTCGTGCCCTCGAAACATTAGTGAAACAGCACGCAGAGACGTCACTGTTTGTAAAACACGTTGCCGATAAACAACATTTCCCTGTTTTTCTCTGACGCTAAGGTACTGACATTGCTATGCCTAGTCCCTGTACGGCGTCTTCCCACGCAGTCTCGGCCAAGGCATTTCGGTGGGGAACTCACTCGGACCACGTGACCCGAAACGCATTAGCAGCGCGGAATAATGCGGCCTACGGACAAGGCAACCGCAGATAGTCGTTCCGTACAGTGATTCGCTATCCTTAAAAACATTGGACACGGGAATTTTGTTTTTGGCCGTTTTCACACTAGAGCCAGAAATGGATCATCCGTCCGAGAATAGCCTGTGTACAGTCGCGCCCTCCCCACAGACACCCCTTGTCCGCTTTTTTTCTGAGGGGAGGGAACGGCTGTACACAGGCAACCTGGAACGGATAATCCCGTCTTCAAACGTCAGGCGGATTGTTCACTCAAAATTAAAACTATTCCATTTTCAAATTAAGACGTACATTACCTATCTGACGTGAATCATCAAACAAATAGCCCGTCTCACACGAATAATCCTTCTCTAGTGTGAAAACGGCCATTTCTGTTATAATGAATGTCGCCCCGGCCTTGAGTTGGGCGCTCGCTTGTCTGCTTTTGCTTTTTCACAAAGATCATTTTTAAATTGACTGTTGACATTTCTATGTGTAAATAATATTAGAAGTGGAATACTTTAATATATAGATTTAGCCAGGGCTAAAAGCGAGGCTCCCATTAATAAATCTACAATTTAAATCAAACAATAAACTTGTGACCCACAAATCAGTTAAGTTTAATAAGGGCACATTCATGTGACTTTTGAGGGAAAGGCTAAGTTATTTCTTACATCGAGTTGTTAGCCTTATATGTACACCCAAAAAATAGCAAACATCTTCAATCACATTCAGGAGCCATAATGGTTCTTGATCACAGTAGATTAGGCCTCGAAAACAAATTCTTGCAAAACAAATCAGGCCGAATTTTTTTGCGTTTGATAGGTTTACTTTACAAATTCTTGCCAACAAATCTGGGGGTGCGTAAACCAACGTTTTATACTCTTTATACATCACATCTGAGGTGAAACAATACTATTTATCATACAGACCTCGGACAGAATGCGGCATTTTACAATTTTTCAAGACAAATTGCACTTAGTCAATATTCAGGACGATCAATCGTGGGCTTTTAGCGAAACCGTTCAAAAAAAATTCCAAAATCACCCATACGGCCAGCCGGTTGTCATTTCCAGTGCGAGCTGTCAGTGTGGTCGAGTGTTTGAATGAACTTTAATAGAGTTACGCTTCAACATAATAACGAATTTATTATTGTTATTTTTTGTTATTTAATGGTTTCAGTTATAACGATGTTGATCTTATAAAGCGTTTGATATGCGCGACATTTTTGAGTACTCCTGCAAGCGATGTTCATGAACGATGAAAACAAACGGCACCTACAAGCGATTAAAATTGCAAGAGAGACTACTAACAATCAATAAAAGAAATATAATTCGGTGAAACATTTACAGAGGCAACAATTTTCATTCACGTAGACAGGTATTAAAGTGTGTCTAAAAATCCTGAGTCTTTAAGCTTAAGGTGGCTGAACACAGTTTTGCGGATGGTCAGCGGTAACTTGCGTGACGGCGCGTGTTTTAAATTAGACAAACAAACATGGCGGCGAAAAAGCAATGGTACACAGAAGACGATTTCTCAAAATCTACTCATTAGAATTTTGTGATATTTGGCAGAATTTTTCTTTTTATCGTATTTTAAGTAATGAGAACTTTAAAATGGAAGTTGAACAGACGAATTTTTTGACACATTTGATAATTACAGTATAATTAAATTATTGATTATCTAAAAACCCGTCTGTTAAAATTTGGTCAAATAAGTTTCAAATGGTGATGATTAATTATAGCAAGCTGTGTGCAAGTTAATAGGAAAATCTAATGAGCGAATTTTATGTAAACTGAGAAAAAGTGAAAATTTAAGGTTGTATTCAATCGTTCATGTTGCCGTGGAAACTACGAAAAAGTCAATTTTTACCTGTCAATCAAAATCTTTTATCAGTACACTTAGCTTGTGAGCAGCAACCTTTCCCTTGCCATGGTTTGGCAAATGACGTATAATCAAAAACTGTCAAAACTGTGTTCAGCCACCTTAAGTTAATTATGTTTTACTTTCAGCCGGCCTTCCGGTGTTTGCTTTTTTCAAAGATGAACTCCTCGAAGCAAGAAAATCGCTCAAAGGTTTCTTTCTACAGCCAAATTTATAACTAAATATTCTTCGGAACGTTGTCTTTCTATTTGCGGTGAGAAAATATATCTGAAGGCCTTTTAAAGTTCTGTAAGCTTATATCAAACCTGACACTAGGTCAGATCATTGACTAAAATCTTACAAACGTGCATAAACTTGCCGCATAAACTGTGCTCGACTCTATGAAATTAGATATAACAAAAACAAACATCAAATACAATAATTACTCAGGCTTACCATTCGAGAGTCAGTTCCTGAAAGTTATCAAGGAAGGCCACTGTTACTTTTAAACTCTCTTACGCATTAAGCAAGGGAAAAAACGAAAACGATGCCATCCGAAATCGGATTACCGAATTTTGACAAGCGACGCATTTCTCAACCAAAAACCGAATAAACAAACAAGCCATGAATAACAGGAGACTCTTGATAGCAGCTGTATTTCATTTTGTACATCCAGTGGAAAAAGACAGTTAAAAACATCACAAGTTGACACAAAACTCTGTAAGCTTCAGCGCAAGCTGTCAAAGTAAACAACTTTCAAGATGCTGCATAAATTTTCCGCATGAACTCACCTGTCAAATTTTGACCAATCAGAGTATAAAAGTTGGACGCAGAGCGTGACCAACGCGTGTCCATGGTAATAAAAGGTCTTCCCCTCGACCTCTCCTGTATTTTTAAAAAACTGGCTGAATTTTCGCGTCCGAGGTCAGTTTGAAATCAAAATCTTAATAGTGCCGGGCCATAGTGACATAAACACAACATATTTCATATCATCCTCGGAGACCCAGGGGCAGATAGTGGGGGCGAGGGAAAGTCTCAACGGGCGGAAAAACGTGGCACGAAGAAAAGTAAAGAACGGCGAGAAGAGCCCCAGGGGCTCTTCTCGCCGTTCTTTACTTTTCTTCGTTCCATATATATTTTTCCACCCGTTTATAATTTCCCTCGCCCCCTTTATCTGCCCCTGGGTCTCCGAGGATGATTTCATATGTATCATTGGAAAAAATAAACTTGAGCCTGCGATCATTTGAAACTGGTAATTTGTGAACGGATAACTTCAAAAAAATACTCGACCTCGATGGGTCAACACTTGAGCCCGCGGTACGATCAGGTGATACTGGTCAGCGGATACCCTGTTTTGACAGCTGTCAATTGATCACAACATTGATGTGCAGTTAGTTTTCCCTTGGGCTCCCAAACTGGCTAGAAAGTGTAAGAGTAAACATTGGTTTCCCTGTGGTGCGGACGGACGGTCGTTCGTTCGGTGTACGGTCACGTGATTACCAAATTTTCTGGGATGGGTAGATTACCTTAGCTATGGGGCTGCGCCCACGCGCGCGCTTCGCGCGCGCGTGGAGCTCCGCTATTAAAAGTATGATCTATCAAATGTGAAAATTTTTCAAAAGAATAGCTCATTTCATCCCCAGATGATCGGAAGACCTTTATTTTGATTTAAAAATACCAAAAACTACAGGTTAATTAATATTTAACTTTTTGAAACAAAAGCAGTTAATTTTTAACTTTTTCGTTAACCGTAACTGAAAAAAATTAACCGATAGCCGTAAAAGAGCCAAAATTTTAGCCGATAACCGTAAAAGCCACCACCCCATTGAGACCCTGTATTTAGCGCTAAAAATCAGATATATTTATATACAAAACACACTCACGCATAGGAGAGCTGAAAACTCTTTATTTCTATTTTGTCTGACTATTACAAAACCGTTTTCTCCGTTCCATCTCGAGGAAATGAAAAACTACTGAAGTTTTGTCGTTTTCACGCGCCGCTAGTCAGTTAATTATGCGAGTTAACAACCCAACATTTGCATACAAATTGCCTCTAAAGCTACACCCAAGGGACAGTCTTGACATATTATTATAAAAACACAAAACAATAAAAAAACTTAAGAAGGATTAATTGAAACACGTGACTATTAAATACTCGCGATAAAACCAGACACGTTTCTTGAGACACAAGAAATCCACTTTATGATCCTTTAATAATTGCAAAAAAGTGTAAAATACTCAGTGATTAAGAAAGAATCTACTAAAATTGTCAAAGAAGCAAGCAATTTTTTTTTAACACTACGTTTCCCTCCTCAATTTTTTATTCCCTCCTCCACAATTTTATTATTTTCCCTCCTTCATTTTTTGGGTGGGGTCACCATATGAGAGATTATACGAACAGGAGGGTTACACCACCTAAGAGGGTATCCTCACCTACCTGAGGTATTCCACCTCCATCAAAACAAGCCCTTGGGCCACGATCGGCAAAAGTGGAAACAGCAAAGGATTATTTTTTTTATCCGGAGGTAAACAAGTTAAAGCCTAGGGGCTCAATTTCCTTCATCTTTCTGCCACCTGTGTTCTCCCTCTCCTTTATCATGTTAGCAGCAGGCCTTGAAATTCTCACAGATACGGATATTTTCGTACTTTGTTTTATACTACTGCCTCTTTTTATATATGCTAAACATTGAATTAGACAATCATTTTCTCAAGAACTGGTTGCTTTTTAAGCAAGGTCGCGGGGACTCCCATACAAAAAAGATACGGATACTGGTTGGAAATTAAGAATTAAACTCCTTAAGGAAACCAAACTGGCCATGGCTTAGGTTTTATTTGACCCCCAAAAAAGGCTAAACTCTGACACAGTGTAGAGACATTTGCTCTGTTTGTTCTTTCATAAACATTTTTACGCACAACCCTAGGGAAAACGTTATTAATAGAAATCCTGGCTTTCCGTCACGCAAAGTGAGATCAAAATTTGAAATTTCTACCCCTAAGCGAGCCTAAAGGCATCCCAGTTATTTTCTTTTGACAGTCCCCACCTCTGGAGCCACGATGAAGTTCATTGTACTGCGAAATTCCTCCTTCCCCCTCCGTTGCTTATCGCCTCTGTTAGGCCAGGTGGAGATGATATTGATAGCATAACCCATATTCAATGACCTAGTCGCCTGGGCTGGTTGTTCAAAGCTGGGTTAAGATAACCCAGGGTTAGTGCGGATTTTGAATTTAGATATGAAAAAAAAAGTAAATTCAGTTTAATTCTTTTTGTCAACAAGTTGATGGTTGGATGCTTTTAAAAATAACAGAGGAAATTACCTGAGAAAATGCTTTTGAACAAAACAAATAGAAACCGGGTTAAATTTGACCCCGGGTTAAGCGCTACTAAACGGCCTTCCAACAACTGGGCCCAGAACCGAGCATTTTACTAAGCTATGTGGTGGTTAAGGCTGAAGGAATGCACTCAGCTTCGTGAGAAGACGACGAAAAGTTTTCGCTGGCCAGTGAAGCTCATTCTCGCATGCTGTACAGCAAGATTGTCAATCACTAAAACGTCACCAGTTCTCCAGCGAAAACCTACAGCGCATGACCAAGTGACGGCTCTTATATTTTCAAGGACAACAGGCTCAATCTCACTGCCGTCGCCGTAGTAGGTTTGGTATGGGTATTTGTCAAAAGGAAGATTCGAGTCCTTGAACCTAAAGATGGAAGGAAATTGGTCGTTGGTAATTATTTCTGCCTTCTCTACACTTTTTTTAAGACCCCATTGCACCGGGTTGGCTTGCCTGCTACTAATAGAGACCGTTAAATTCTAAGACGAGGACAACTACGAGGACGAGATATTGTCAATACTTACTAGTGCGCACGCGTGAACCAGCGTCATTTTGGCAAGAAAAGATAGCCGTGGTCATTCTACTACAAGTTTTAGAGACCTCTAAATTCTAAGACGAGATTTTGTTAATACTTACTAGTGCGCACGCGTGAACCAACGTCATTTTGGCGGACAAACGTGGTAGGGCCTTGTAAATGCGCAATCAATTGTGGCTCCGAAAAAATTTCAAGGAAAAAAAACTACGAATTTTTAAGAAAATGCTTTTTACGTGGGAAGGACTCTTAAACGCTGACAAACGTCAACAAATAGCGAAAACTATAATTTCAATATGTTTGCTTTGCTCGAAATCGCGCGCATTTACAAGGCCCTAAAGCGTTTTGCTGACTTGCAAGGACCCATCTGTTATAACGATGCCCAAAATAAAGGGATGAATCTCATAGTTTATTGGATATAATCGTGTAAAGTTTGCTTATAATTTTCGCATAAATTATGACCTAAATTTGGAAACCGCTGAATTTGTCGAATTGGGTCTTTGCGATTTTGGTGAAACTCTGTTCAGCGCAAGGCACTAATGCGCACTATGTGTAGCCGAGAGATTTTCACTAAAAAATGCCGGCTACAGCATATTTTCGACTCAGACCTTAAAGGGGCGTGGCATTATAACCACGTGACATTTACTCCGATCGCCAAAAATTTTATGTTATATTGTAGATTGATCTATATGTTATCCATTCTATGTGTTAGACTTACGATAAAAGTAAAGGTGGGGATACCAGAGAGCTTCAAAGTAGGATGGTACCCCACCCCCCCCAAAAAGAAACTGGGTCGAGTCACCTTAACACTAACAGTAAAAAATTTACTGTCACAGTAAATTTTTTTTCAAAAAGAGACAAAAACGGCTCCAGAAAATTTCGATATCTTTTTGTTTAGTATCAAGGAGTTTTCGGGCATTTCCGACAATTCCCGATTATTTAGAAGATTTCCAAAGAAGTAGTATAGGAGGGACCGAATTATCCCCTTTTTTGGGCAGGGATCTCATTGACTTGGGCAGGAATAAGTTAACGCCGATGACGTCATAGGCTATTGTCTTGATCTCATGAATAAAATACGCAGGAATCTCATTAAGATAAGGTCGTGTGTTATTTTTAGTTGGTTTAGGTTTTCTAGTTACTTTAATGTCGATAGACGTCTTCCTTTTCGATTGGTTAGTTAGAAAATAAGAAACGTTTTCATTGGTTAATTCATAGTGTCTGAGGAGTAAAGTCAAAATTGTCTGTGACTTAAAATCACTGAGACGTAACGTAATTATGCACTTCCTATTTCCTGCTGCTGTGATTGTCCTTGTTCCGTTCACTGATTTTTGGCGGGCAAATCGTGTATATTAAAGAGGGCAAAGGCAAAACTAGCTCTTTTTTACACTGCAAGCAATGTTTTACTTACCCCTCTCCTTTTCATTTTTTATTTTCCTCCTCCTCCACAATTTTATTATTTTCCTTCCTCAATTTTTTTATTCCCATTTTTCCCTCCTCCTCCTCCTCATTTCTATTGTTTTCCCTCCACCACCACCACCGCCACATTTCCATTGTTTTCCCTCCACCACCACCACCGCCACATTTCTATTGTTTTCCCTCCACCACCACCACCACCACCACCGCCACCACATTTCTATTGTTTTCCCTCCACCACCATCACCACCACCACCGCCACATTTCCATTGTTTTCCCTCCACCACCACCACCACCGCCACATTTCCATTGTTTTCCCTCCACCACCACCACCACCGCCACATTTCTTTTGTTTTCCCTCCACCACCACCACCACCACCACCGCCACATTTCCATTGTTTTCCCCCCACCACCACCACCACCACCGCCACATTTCTATTGTTTTCCCTCCACCACCACTACCACATTTCTATTGTTTTCCCTCAACCACCACCACCACATTTCTATTGTTTTCCCTCCACCTCCACCACCACCACCACCACCGCCACATTTCCATTGTTTTCCCTCCTCCTGGTGGTGGTGGTGGTGGACAGAAAACAATAGAAATGTGGCGATGGTGGAGGGAAAACAATAGAAATGAGAAGGAGGAGGAGGAGGAGGAGGAGGAGGGAAAAATGGGAATAAAAAAATTGAGGAAGGAAATAATAAAATTGTGGAGGAGGAGGAAAATAAAAAATGAAAAGGAGAGGAGTAAAACATTGCTTGCAGTGTAAAAAAGAGCTAGTTTGCCTTTGCCCTCTTTAATATACACGATTTGCCCGCCAAAAATCAGTGAAC
>CAXIVM010002727.1:0-24000 GCA_964035705.1 Porites rus | reverse complement strand
CGTTTACCCCAGGCCTGACGGAGGTGCTTGCCCTTTCCATCGGCCGAGTCGGCCTACATGACCATCGACCTTGGACGGCTCTCGTCGAGCCCGGACTGTCACGAACAAAAGAACGAGGAGACCGACACCGGACACCGGGGGTGCATGCGTCGCATGCGTGCCTGAAAAGAAACGCAAAGAACAACACGGATGTGATTTTGAAAAAGAATGGTGTTATTGAAGAGGGAGGCAAATATTATATACATGCACTCGCAAGCTCTACCTCCTTTTGGTCCCTCCGGATGTGTTGATAGTTCCTTAGTCGGTGAAACTCCAATAGATCACACATAGTAATAGTAACATAGTATCAAACATGATCGTTTTCAATCCATGTCCTGGCCATGGGGATATCTTATAAGATGTTGCTAAGATGTTGCAAGGTAGGCACCAAAGCGATCAATACCCACCGTCTTGATGTGTTGGGAGAATGGAGAATGGGGAACGCCTCGCCGCTACTCGGCGGACCTATGGCATCCCGAGTCTTTTGGTTTAAAGCTCCACGGGTTCTGTGGCAAATGAGTCACAAAAGGAGTGTTTATTGGAGGAAGTCGGGGTGCTCATGATCCACAGCCCCTGGATGGGACTAAACACCACCCCGGTCGAACGTGACCCCTGGACATCCCTGGGATTGTTTCCTTTGTTTTGTACTCTTAAAGGTTCGAACCATAGAGAGAGAAGAGAGAGAAACAGTCATATTCGAAACTGAAAACTGCAGCACTCAAAGAAAGTGAGATGTCGTTCGAAGTCGGAACCACCAAAGTGGTGTGGAACCACTTTGGACCGAACTAGACCACCCGGTGATCCGAACGACCAGCCGGGTGCCGGGTGGTTTCTGGCATCGGTGTGCTGGGATGTGCTGCTTGGAGGTCTTGGTAGCTGGGTCCCCCATCCCAAGCATCCCAACATGCGCTCCTTTGATGGCTAAGAAGTGGCACATCGCCGGAAGGTGTTTCAAAGCTAAAACCCGTAGTTCGTAGAAAACAACATGTTTTGTCTCGCTGGATGTGGAGTTCATGTTCCATCAGCACAAGAAGAAGTGGAGAGAGTTCTTACAGGCAGTGACATGGTTTTTCTGGTTGTTGGAGGCCTCCACCGGTTCTTGAACCTGGGACAAGGTATTTTTCTTCGCGCCGACCGTCCGCTTACATCGCCCGGGCGATGATCTCAATGCGCAGAGGCCCACATGGTCCGCTGCATTTCTTGAGGATCCTAACCTCGTCTTTGTCAGACATGTATACTGTATACAGGTGCGAGCTTGTGAAGTTTTCGCTAACCCGACTTCCAAAAAGGCAATGGAAAGCCGGCAAAGCCTCTCAAGGGACACAGTATAGGTGAACTAGCTGTTGAGAATCTGAGCGAGACTGCCCGAAAGCCTTTCAAGAGCACAGTCAGTATAGCTGTTTTGGACAGTACAGTGCAGGAAGATCCCGCAGTTCGATTGGATGTTGTCATTCTCACCCTGAGGAAGAACACTGTTAACGAAGACATGCTATTCTCACCCCTCTTGTCGAACTTCGAAGCTCTTCATTCGGATTGGTGTGGTTTCCTTTCACATCACCCCGCCACCCCCCCCAAGGACAGGAAGAAAACCGCCCATCTCTCTCCATCTCCCTTTCGGCCTTGGCCTTGGCGCGCCCCATGTCCCACCGCGGGAGCAGCACTCGTGGGGAGTCCGAGTGAGTGGGTGGAGACCGAAGCGGATGAGGAGCATGAAGACGATGTTGTTCCCATACACGACACATGAGACCTGACCCCCCTGGCACCACCCCAACTGATCGGCATGGCCTGGCAGACTATGGCATACATGGAGCGTTTGGGTTTTGTGGACGGCGCCTATGCTTCCTGGGGCCCCAGTCGTACCGAAGCTGAGGTTGGGTGGCAGTGGATGACACCCGGGAATGAGTGAAGTGATGTGGTGCGTATCACAGTGTGTTTGGAGAGGTTCGATGTCAACACGTGAGATCAAGATGTCGTCAGACAGATGGAATCAAACTTGCGGGTAACTTGTGCCATCTACTCTCAATCCAGGATAAAATCCGCCCGCACCGAAGGTGCTGAGGTGTTGTGTCGGCCCGGGTAGACTGGAAGATCAGCTGCTCTCAATCTAGTTTTCTTTTGAGGGAGACCTTTTAGGGGACCTCCTGGAAGAAGAGCCAGTCTATTGAGGGCCAGGGGTCTCCCTACTACACATGTGCTTTCATGGACTTGCTACTTTACGGTGTGCTAGAAGGAACTCTCAGGAACTTCGACCCCCCCTGCTAGAGGCTGCTCCTTCTTTTTGAGGTGTCGACCTTTTGGCGGCGATACAACACGTTTCACTTTTGGACACGGTTCACGTGACTAGAGATGACTAGAGGCGACAGCCGAGTCGACACATGAATCAGGTGTTTTCAGATATCCAGATGATATCATCCATGTTTGGAGGTGTTTATTCATCGTACTACATGATTCTATAATTAATGTGTGTAACAAAATAAGGGAGACCTTCCACTTCGACCTGCTGGAAGAAGGAGCATAAACCTTATATACCGATATACCGTAGGACCTAGGCCGCCTAGGCCCATTGGTTGCGGGGTCTCACATCCATAAGAAGCACATCCACATCCCATGGATTCGACCGTTCAGCTCACGCTGGGAACCCGTGACGTCCGATCTATCCAAGGTGAGATCCCTCCAGTGAGGCCATGGTGCTCGAGGCCTTGCGGATGCTGAGACCTCGCTCGACGCGGGAGACGTGGTTTTGGTACGTAACCGCAGAACCTTGGCAGAACCTTTGAAACCTGCCCTATACAGGGCAGGCAAGGACCTGATTTGACTGGAGATCTTACCCTAAGGCCTAGGGCTGGCCCATATCCGGTGGTTGGACTGCCCTGGCCACCCGGCCGTCCCATCGAACCGAAAGCGGCCGGGGCGGGCCAAACGGAGCCCTCAAACGTCGCCGGCGAACACGGCGTCGCCCTGGAAGACCTGCTGTGAGCCGTGCTTTCTCGTAGCAGAGCAGAGCGGGATACGCGCAGCGCGGCACCTGTAAGAACGGATTTGCGCAGCAATACCAACCTGGAAACCCCAAATGATGCCCATACGTATTCAAGAAGGTGATCTTGGCCAAGAAAAGGAATTCTTTAGTACCCAAAAGCACATGGCCATGGTCGGTCATGCTTAGCCATGTCGCCATGCATGTTGCAATGAAACGTTCGGCCGCAAGAACCCTGATGGTAACCCCTCCTTCTTCGCCTCACCATGTGATGTTCAGCTCTGCAAATGATGGAGACTCATGGAGAAGACAGACATCTTCGGCACCTTGTTCGCATGACGAACTCCCCGAGGGAAGTTGTCGACAGATTTGAAAAAACAAAAATAACTTATTCAGGCACCGGCGCCCAGAAATGAGTGGCAGTTTCAAATGCCACAGATATAAACACCCTTCACAAGCCAAATGGGTGGAAAAGCGTCTCCAAATATTGCAAAGTATGCTCAAACCATTTCCCCAAGGCAAAAAACCGGGGGCAGAAGTGTCCGTGGCTGCAAGTGTCCGGCATTGTTCGGCCGGTTTTGTGCGGAATGTCGTCACGTTGTGCGTTCTCACCGTACCCATCTGTTTCCCAAGAACGAAGCTAGGAACAAGCGGCGCATGCTGGCTCTCCCATGCAGTGGTCGACCTAGTTGGTCATGTCTTTAAATAGTTTGTCATGTTGACACAAAAGGTGACATGACAACAGATATTGTCCAGCACCATGCCACAAACATTGGTCTTTTACCGGCAAAATATGAGCCAAAAGCATCATGACGAACAATGCCGTCCACAAACCTGCGGAGGTCTCAAAGTCTTAACCGCAAGCTTTTCCAGTCCGTCGAAATCACAGTAACTTTCCAGTGCAGGATATGCACTCAATATGTTTTATGTGGGCAAGCAAACAACCTGCAACATGTACGTACAGGGCAAGCCAAACACCACTGTTCAGCATACCACCCTGAGTATTTGTTCAATGCATCCAAAGCCCTCAAAAGGGTAATGTCAACATCGTATTAACCAACCCCCCCTATTAGTCTACCCAGGGTTCAGGCCCCAATAATAAACTAATTTGAACTACTAATTTCCACAGTCACCACCCTCTAATAAAAATTTTGCTTGGCTGAACCCCCCCCTATTAGTCAACCCCCTGTCCCCCCAGGAAAAGTATAATTACTTCAATATATATATGTGGGAATTAGTATTTGGGCTCTCATGGATCTCATCATTCCATCCCATCTCATCTCCTCCTCCTGTCATCATCAGGTCATCCCACTATTAGGGGGATGTGATCTCCAAAACCTCCCTTGTTGACCTTGTTGACCTTCTAGGGGGGGGGGCCCCGTTGATTAATACGACGTTGACATTAGTTTTTCTGATCATACGCCCAATGCTGTTTAAAGAAAAAAGTGCTCCTATGTCTAATCCATTATTATTGTGCAATACTTTTGGTTCACTCCGATAGTTTGTTTTCCGTTGTTTTCCTATATCTCCATCGCCCGTGCCTCTTGTGGGTGTTCAACGGTCAATGTGGGCATGTTGGACGTCGTCGGAACTGGAATCCTTTCAGACCGCCATTTGGGGCGGACCTTGCAGGATAACCTTCACTTGGAGGAGCCGCCCCGGTGTGCGAACATGCAGGGTCGTTGCCTGCGCCCTGTAGGTCGCCAGCAGGTCGCCAGCCACCTTGGCTCAGTGACCACGAGCAGACAATGACCGCCAGCTCCTCGGCTTTCTTCTTCCTTTATTCATGGGGCAACGGCATGCCCAGAGGATGGGTGGTCTACGTGGCCAAGGTTAAGAACAACAAAGATTGGCAAGCGTGGAACCCTTTTGCGGAGTGAAACGTGAAACCTCCTGCCACTTCCGCAGCACCGGCGATACTTGGATGCGACTTATGCAGCACATGGTGAAGAAGAAGGTGAACAAGAATCCAAATAGCTGCCATCGGCGCTGCTGGGCGCCGGGTGTTTTTTGGTTGTTTTTTTCGTCGCTGTGGGCTTTACAGTAAGACACGATGGACATGACAAATGGTAATTCTTCACTGAGCACGAGTTCCAGAGCTTAGCTAGCGCACCAGATGTGCGTGATGCAACCTTTGCATCAAGGCTTTGTGGCTTTCCTGGGGACAACGCATGCTGCTTTATCTCAAAGAATGTATAGAAGCAAAGCTTCAAGCGGGGTGCTCCCTCCACTCCTGTGCTTCCGTGCCCCGCGCGCAGGGCACCTACAGCCTGACGTTAGAGACAGCAGGCCGCGGCGGACGGACGGGTGACTTCGGCCGGAGTTTACGGCCGGAGTCTGTAGGGGTCTTGGTTTGTCCCATTACCTATAACAGGCGGGTTGCACAAGAACATGTACATTAGCGTCACTATTTTATAGAAAGGCCCTTGACTGACGATTCTGACGATCATCATCCACTGTTACTGGTAATAGGATAGACACAAATAGACACAATCTATAAGGGGTCTTGGTGGTCAGGATGTATAGCAAGTAGAGTTTGCATTTGTTGTTCAACCTTTGCTGCGGAAAAGTCCCAGGACACTATCACCCGTGGGAGCAGGACCTCGTTTTAACCTCATGAACTGATATGAACTGATTGACCGCAAGCTTCTCATGGTTTCTTTTTTCGCCCCAAAAATAGGGTGCATGCTTCATGGCTGCAGTCCCACGGCGGCGGGTGGATCACCGGATCCTGATCGGTGGGGATGGGCGGGATGGGTGACGCCAAACCTGCACGGGTCCGTTCGAACCGCAAATTCCTCAACCCTTTTCAAGGTGAACCGCCTTTTTTTTCGGGAGCCCTGTTGTACTGTGCGGCATGTGACTTATTAGTGTTGTCACGAAGAGGCGGATAAGAGTTTTTGGTGTTTCCGACGAACAGCGGTCACTCAGGTTCTAGGTGTTTCCAACGTTCGAGGTTCAGGGTCCTTGAACAGCAGTTTTGGGCGACCAGACCAGGAGAAATCGGGGAAATGACAGCAACTTGTTGACCGTTGTACCAGGACCCACAAAGGGTGGTTAATGGAGACTCCTTAACATCTAAGGGGCTATCAACAGAAGCCCCTTATAAGGTCATGGTGTGTGTTATTTGTGGTTCTTCAAGCTGTCATTTTCAGGTCTTGCTGCGGTTGAAGCTCATTCGTGGACATGCAAAAGCCTCAGTAATCACCCGTGGATCCAGGAACCATGTGAGAACCATGTGAATTACCCTTGCCATACTGTGAACCCTTTTCCCTGACCAATTCCTACAGGTTAATGACCTCATTTTACAAGAGTTTGTCATACAAAAAGACTACTCAAGGAGGTAAAAGAGCAGTTTTGCTAGGTCAGACTGGACTTGTACCGAATCCCCCAGAAATGCCATCAGTGTCGTTCCAACCGAAGGAGCGCCGAGTTCCTTTGACGGAACACTCCCCGAAGGCTCAGCGCGGCGTTTTTCTTGCGGCGCAGTTCCACGGGGGGTACACCGCAACGATGCTGTTTTGAAGGACCAGGTGGTAAGTAAGATCTTGGGCACCTTGCTGTGACGCCATCTAAACATCTTAAGCTAGCGATGGTTTGGGGTCTCTGTATCAGGGTCTATATATTGTGCACACTTCGAGTAATGTCCGATACCCAGACACTCGATGCCCTCCAACCTAGTAGCGATGGCCTCCATCCTAATAGCAATGGCCTCCAGACTGCATGTATACATGGAGTGTTTTTTAGCTGATGTGGCTGCGCTTGTGCCAGGTTTCACAATCACAGACGCAGCGCCCGTGACGGTCGCAGCAGTGACGAGGCCCACGTTCACATGGGCGCGCTTTGTTCACGCTGGCCATTGGTGGCGGAACTCGATTTTCACCTGAACCTCCAGATATCTTGAGACTGATTGGGAGTTTGCACGGTTGCACGGTGTAAACACTGGAAGTGAAGCCTTCCTTTTTGGTGAGCGAATCTAACGACCTGTCGTTCTGTTGTTTTGGGGCCGACAAGACAAGGAACACAGCCTCCGGTGAAAAAGTGTGAGTCTTCGCTTTCCTTATGTGCTAAAATATATGATCGAGTACCACCAAAGAAGAAGACGAAGGCAGCGGATGCCCGTGATTACAGGAAGGTTTGTGGACCTTTTGTGCATGGCAACGCTCGCTCCACCACTACTCCGACAAGGAGCTCTGCTCCTTCGCCTTCTCCAAACTGCAAGGTCAGCTTCTCGATCATTGGCACAGTATGTGGGTCGATTTATTGCAAATTGGCAAAAGCAGCAGGAAAGAAAGGCATCATCATTTTGCGTGACGTATACGGCCTGTTCACATGGGTTATTGTAGGAGGGGGACCATATGGAAGTCCTTGCGACAGAAGACGAGCTATAGCGTTACGCGCGACTTGGCGAACGAAGAGGCAGAGTTCTTAGCGCGGTGAGGAGCCGCAACGGGGCGGCCAGACCACCAGAAGCCTGCTGACGGCGACGTCCACGTCGAAGCGAGTTGGGCATGTCATTAAGATGGCAGCAGAGAGACATGCAAAGGAAGTCCACAAAAACAATTTCCAGCTGTACAGAAAGACTTGCAGAAGAGTTTGGAAGAAGTGGTTGATAAAGGTGCTATATATAGTGAAGAACCTCAAGAAGAGCCATTCACGAAGGCGACAGCGCAGATGGTAATGGCCTTCGGCCAGGTCCGCCGCCCCAAGTAGGCTTTGGGCTGTAGAAGAAAAAGCGGTGAGTAGCAAGATTGATCTGGACAAGGTCCGGCATGGGAAAAGTGAATAACAGTGACCCATTCAAACAGGTTTGTGCATGGTTTGGTTTAAATTTGGCGCCGTTCTGTTCAGGGAAGCGGCTTCGGAGTCAGTTCAGATCCTCGCAGCTGTGCACCCCTTCGGACGACGAAACACCAAAAGGTCGGTGATTTTTCAGAAGAAAAACAGAATAACCATGGAAGTCATGGGAAGACATGTGGTTCCAATCTGTTCCAGGTGTTTTCTTGACTCCGGTATTGGCCGAACTGATCCAAAACACCCCACCTCGACAGACCTCGACCAACTTCTTCTGTTCCCGCGAACTCGTTTCGGGGTCACCGGTGTTCTGTTGCAACGGCACGGCACCAGGGGTGGCTGGGCAGAAGAGCATGGGGTGCTGCCAGGTGGGGGAGAAACGGCCGGATCATGACAAGAGAATGACATGATCCCGGATCCACACACCTTCGGTACAGTGAGCGACTATTGGGCCCAGGGCCCTACCGAACCTGACAAGGTGTGATGTGGATCCCTAGGGCCATTCACGGCCAGAACCGAGACGACCAGCGCAAACGATCGATCGGACGCCAACCAAAACGTGGCCTATAAACGCACGGGCATGCTGAGTACAGGTTTAACGGAGCTTTTGAGCATGTTGTAAAAGTTCATTCAGACATATGCAGACAAACAACTAATTTTCATGTCGTGCATAGGATTCCAGGATATCTAATACATTTTAATAGAGTACATGCACATGCATGGCATCATCTACGTTCTGTCACAAGTCCAACGTTGGTCTTAGTCTTTGGTGTTGTGTTCAGATGTTTTCAGTACAACGCATGTCATCCAAACTCTCTTGATAACCAGGCGAAAGGTTGGTGAAAGGTTCGCGCAGATGTGGCGAAAGCAGTGGTTGCAGATTAGGAATGATTCCCCTTTGCTGATACTTTTCTTAGACGCAAGTAACAGAAACTCGGCGAAAGGGTTAGCGAAAGAGGTTGTTGGGTGAAGTGGGTCGGCGAAAGCAAAGCATGCAGCCGCCAAAGCGTTGCGAAGGGATTGGCGAAAGGTTTGTATACTCTTAATAAAAGTTCCGGATGGTTTTTGACACCGCTCAATTCAGAATCCTGCTCCATTCAAGTTGGTCATGACAAGCACTTGAGAGACCAGTCAAAAACCCACCTGTCACCTCCTGTGTAGCCTACCTCTGAGATTGTCCCGGCAAAAAGACGACATTCTTTGTGACCCTTTGAGAGACCCTTTGGTCGTCGAGACTGGAGACTTCGGAAGGTCCTGGTTCATAGAGAAACCATACCTCGGCCCAAAATACGGTCACGTCGAAAACGACCAGAAATTGTTGGTTATATATAAGTTGAAGTATAAGTATAAGGTCCTATACTCGTAGGAAACAACCTCCACGGATCCGGGTCACTCCACTTTCCGTCGAAAAAAAACAATAACAAAAACACCCTCGTCGCAGCACGAGAAGTGCTGCCCTGCAGGTGATGAGATCTTGGAGTTGGGCGGAGAGAAGGCAAGGCCCGGTATACGTCGATGCGCTGCGAATGAGCGTGGCGCGTGGCGAGCGTGGCGCCCTGCGGAGCGTGGCGCGAAAGGTGTTCTTCTTGGGAAAGACGAGGGTCACGGTGTGGTCTGCATGGTTTGATCAAGACTGGGCTACAGGTTTGATATCATGTAGCATCTATAGACTTTGGAGGTTCTTCACCGTGCAACTTGATCCCGTTGGTTTGGTCAAAGACTGCCTGGAAGCGGTCACCGGATGGGTTCGGTTTCTAGACTACCCTCAGCTTGACGCATGACCTGCCCGGTTCAGCGGGCTGTGGCATGGACTGTCCGCAAGTCGCACGAAATAGACTCCCCTGACTATTTTCCATGCAATAACCACCCAAACTGGGAGGTGAGAGATGGAGAAGTTGAAAATGGGTTTTCTTTGGAAGCTGCATCCTTCGGCTTCGCTGCGCGCGCGGTGTCGGTTACAACTTCCGCAGTTCGGAAAACGGACAAAGAAGAAGAGGTCCTCAAGGATCAAAGACTGGGAGGGCAGTTTTTGGGAGTGTGGTGACTTGCTACGTATATACCAGGGCCACCTTTTTGTAGGGTGCTGGGTGTCCAACACAATAGCTCCTTAGAGGTAGTTATGAGGTGTCCATGAAACCACCCCTGGCACCGGGGGCCCTGGTATATATACGCACAAAAAGTAAAGAGCGGGGGTGGTCAACTGCCCAGCACTCCAAAAACGCGCGCGTCGTGCTTCGTGGCACGTTGAGTGAATCGCCTCAGGTGTCCATAAAGCGACTTGGACCACCAGCAAGGGGTGCGTGAGAGAGATAAAATTGATGTCCGAGGCCCAACCTCATGAATGAAACTATCAAACACATTGGGATCAAATGAGGAGGCCTATTTTTAATTCCGGCTATACATGATGTCCTTCAAAAACCCAAACGGTGGCCGACTCGGGGAAGATTCGGAATGTTGATGCAGGCTGGGAATACTTGCAACTCCAAAGGGTTCAGGTTTGGGCAACAATTATAAGCATATAGTTGTAACATCTGATTACAGGTCCTGGAGATTGGGCAGACAATGACCGTTTAATGACCGTTTGCCAAAAAAAGGCCCCCTCCTATGTTCCAGACCGTACGTCATCAGCGCGGAATCGACCCGAAGTGTTGGGCCTTAAAGGCTGAGAGATGCCCACCATGGAGAGGTTGCACCTGGTTTTGCTGATCCTCGTGATTTCCCGAACGAGGTAAATCTAGTTTCTGGAGAATTCATTTAGTTCTTCCCGGCTTCCTGGACAGCAAATCCAAGTTGCTCCAGAGAGTTTGAAGGTTCAGGGTGAGCAGGTTCAGGACAGTTTCAGGGTTCAGAGTGTTTGAGGGTAAAACTTGGTGGGTCGGCAGGTTTAGGATGCGCATCCAGACGGTCCCCCATTTCCGTTGACTGCCGCGTGATCGGTCTAGGCTACAAGTGGGGCAGGTGTTGACCCGTCAAAGCAGGGCTTAGCAGTCTCCGATGTTGAAGACCAACTCTTGTGTACTGTGAACCATTTCATGTTCATTTCATGCTGCTTCATGTCTTGCAGCATGAAATGCGAGGTTTTTTGCAGAGGACTTGTTGCGAGAGTTTCGGTCGCATCTCTTCAGCGTTTCAGCGCATAAAGGTTTGAAGGGGTCGAGAAACTGTTGACATCACAAGGGATGCAGGCAATATCCATGTGATTCTGAATGACCGACCGCACTGGGTTTGAGTTGACATACTTGTAGTTCCTTAGTTACCTGGGCAAAACGAACTATATATAACCAGGGCCCCGATGCCGGGGGTGGTTTTCATGAACACCTCATAATCGGAGCGTTGGACACCCCTGGCCTGGGGGCCTTGGTACCTGAGACTGGCCGGCCCGGCCCGGCGAGACCCTCGGCTTCGGCTGAGACCCTCCGCCGCTTGGAGCTCCTGGACCGCACGGCCTTTGGTGCTCAAGCTGCGGCGGGTGGAGGTCCAGGCCCAGGCGGCCAGGGCGAGCGTTGAGCGTCGACTGAGACTCCTCCGGTGGGACGAACAGAGACAGGGACAGTCGACCGAACTGAAGGGATCACGAAGTGAAGGTGTCACGAACTGTTGGATCTTCTGGAGTTTTTTTTTGTTTTTTCGTTTCTTCTTTGGCGAGCCGTCAAGAACCCGTTAGACATGTGGCATGGTGATCACATGTCTATTTATATATGGGATACCGTGATACCGATGGTCCAGGAGACGAAGATCGGGTCCATGTCTTTTTTTGGCTCACAATGTATTGGCCGGGATGGTCACTAACTATATAGACTCTATATATATATATATATGCAAATGCCACGGGCACTTGCTTCTGGCATTTATGATCATGACAAACTACTGACTACTAAGTGAACACATGAGAGAGTATCATCATCAGCTACTGGGTGTTCCCAATGTATGTTGTTTGCCATACACAGGTCACATAATTCATTCATGAAAACCGGCAACGAAAAGATCTCTACGGCGCTTGAAGTTTAGTTGGGCTTCGGTTCTCTTGTGCTCCCGCATGGACGTGGAAGACACCTTGCACTTTCTTTGAGTGCACCATGTTCCATTTTCCACCATTTTCCACCACTCACACTTCCACTGCGCGGTGAATTGTTCCTTGGCTTCGAGGACTCCCAACCGCAACCGCCACCACGAGCGACCGTCCGGCGGCGGGTCGGTCCCTGGTTCCCCCAATTTTAGGCCTCTTGGACACCCCAAAGGACGAACTGAAAGTCCCCGACTCGTCCAGACTTCGCAGGACTTTGACGAATCCAAGGACTCCGGTGGGGAAAAAACCGGGCGACCTGTTGTTCGACTGTTGTCCCATGGTCTTTGGTCTTCTTCGACCAAGTTATCACCTGCACTGAAATCGTTGGGGTCAAGGGGCCGGTCCTTATCTGACGGGAGGGCAGAGAGTCACTATAGCCATCATGGCCCATCGCCCGGGAGAGCGCGTTCTCGGGGTCAGGAGATGACTCTAGGCATACGAATTGCTGACAGTATGGCATATGTTTGAGGGGAGACTCATCAGACCTTCCTCCTCAAGAAGGGAGCAGAGCACCATCTGTTACGCGTCGAGGACCTGCGTGCCTCATAGTGGAAGGAGACAACCTCTCGTACACAAAGGCACCACCCTGGACACAGGCACAGACATCATAGGAGGCCACAGCTCCCCGAAACTGCTTCCGCTGCTACATTTGCACGTGCCAAGTTGCCAGTTCTCGTGCCACAGCTCCCCCAAGCCGCTTCCCGTACTTTTGTATTTAAGGTATACCAGCTCTCAGGTGACAGTACTACATTTGCACTGCGTGCCAAGTTGCAAGTTCCCAACAAATTTTAATTTTCACCTCAGCTTTGAGCGCTTGACGACCAGACAAAATCTGCGTTTCACCTCAGGTTTGAGCACTCGACGCGCACGATCTCCGCAATCACCAAGGAACGTGACCAGTCGCATATTACCGCAGTTTCGCGCATCCGACGCACACGATCAATCTCCGCAGAGGGTCGCGTTTCGTGAGCGTTGGCCGGGCCACCCCGCCGCCTAGAGTATATTAGAAACACTATAAAGACATCGACATTGTAGTTGTGTAGATGAACTTTGTTTAGGTGCACCTGTGGCTCAACACCTGTACATCTTAACTCCTGTATATCAATACCTGTATATCAACACCTGTATCCAAACACCTGCACCTATGTTGGTATGTTGTAGCAGGTGCATCACCTTCATCTGTGCACTCGAAGATGATGGTGATGACGGCGATGATGATTGTGATGATGATGATGAGGAGGAGATGATTAAATAAATAAATAAATGTTCATGATGTTGCTGAGTGTGATGTCTATGATGATAATGACGATAATTGGACAGTTGAAGTTGACAACCGTTCTTTACGGAGAACCCTCCGCAGGTGCTTGACGGAACCTGCTGAAGCGTGGATGGGCGATTTTTGCTTTTGGGTACATAAATGATAGTAATAAATATTTGATATATACAGTATAGATATATATATAATAATACACATATTATGTATAAAATATACATTGCAAAAAGGGAGGACGGAACTGGCTGAGAAGCGAAGGGACACACACACACAAACTCATCCAATAACCATTACCCACAGAGCTGTCGCATCGTCGTGTCCTGGTTTTTCTTTTGGCAGCATGGTTGATTGTTCCGCAGTGCGAACCAGGACCTCTCAAGCGATTTGCTGTAGCCCTTGGAGGTCAAATTCATCACATCACTGACTCTGTTCGTTCCATGGTCTTATGTAGACATTTCCTGTTAGTCTTCGGGTGATCCGGTCACAAGTGATCCACCTCCGACACGAGCCGAAACCGAACCGCCGGTTCTCACGCACCCGGTCGCGCACCTCGTTGCGCATTCGTCACCCCACGTGGGTCGCAGGAGCTTGGGCCCATCTACCGCATTTGGGCCTCGTTGCTCGGTCAGGTCAGTCTGACACGGATGACAGACAGAAGGACGGATGAGGATGGATCGACGGATGGGAAGGGCGGGCGATCCCAGACCATCCATGTGTGGAATAATGGATGGGATCAACATCTGTTACCCGGATGGGCTCCTGATCGACCTATATCTCCGCTGGGTCCCAGCACCACCTGCACCAGCAAACCCCTAGAAAAAATCGATCCAGAACCAGCACGCGCGAAAAAAACGCCGATCCAGCACCAGCACCGGCAAAACGAAACGCCGATCCAGAGCCACACCATTGAGAAATGAGAGCCCCTATAGCTTGCAGTTATCTGGGCCTGGGGAATAAACCAAATTTTGGGTGGTGCTGGTTTGGAGTTGTTTTGTGATAGTTATCTAACTTCCCAGCAAACCCAAGGAATCTTAGCCGCAAAAGATGGAAACCAGACCCCACGTGCCAGGCCCTTGTCCTGTTTATGATTCGTTGCCAAAAGGTGGTCAAATCCAGGTGCAAATATTGAAAAACCGTTTTCAACACATTGCATGACTGGGTGAATGTCAGATTGTTTCGTGTTTTCTTTTCTACCAGGCGCTACCAAACTCGGGAGATCTACCATGAACTCTATACTTGGGAGTTCTATCACTATCTTATCAGAAAGTTTCCTATAACTGCAGGTGACCAACAACACCTGGAACGCCCTCCAAACACCTCTCAGTACCACAAGCACTTGGAACACCCTGTGTGGTGCGAGCCTTTGCCCAGGAAGGAGGTGACCAAGATGGGTATTCGACCCGCTCGGGAGCCACCACACGAGCGAGTGCAGGCATGTGTCTTCCGCGGCAGGGGGGGGAAACGTTGGATCTCCTGCTTTTGCCGAGGTTTCCTTAGAGCTGCTGAGCTACATGTGTTTATGTTTGTATGTTAAGTTCATTTGATGATGTTGTTTTTTCTACGAACATTAATTTGACAAAAATTGAGGTCAGTATTAGTTTTCCACCTCCAGTGTGCACCCTCTTCGATACCCGTCACATTTGGTCACCATTTCACCACTGTGCTCGGTCCTGTAGAAATCGTATCAGCTCCTGATTGGAAGTCCATCAATCCTGTTTGTTCTGCTTGCGGTTCCGGAGCAGTGTCTCCAGAGACAATCCGTAATACGTAAACAAACAGATATTTCGGGTCTAAGTAACTTCTAATCTAAGATTGTGCAATCGCATAGAACTTGCGATGTGGTTGCAGCACTGTTCTTTATTGCAGTGGATTTGATTTGTACGAACTATAGGGATTCACGACCTAGGATATACCCACTATCACTAGCATGCCAAGATCAACTGGAATGTTGTGGGACGAATCAGATCCAGTGGCTTGATCCCCAAGTATCAGGACCTATCAGATCCGGTAAGTCTTGTTCGCCACCAGTTCCCTGCCTTCGGAAAAAGCGACGATCTCCGGACCGGACCCAGGATGAACAAGGCGAAGCATCCCGTGTTCCATGTCCATTTCTTGGTGAGTAGTTCTACTCAGGGGTTATGGGGTTATGGGGAAAAGCCAAATGAGCATCCCGTGCCATTGGAATAAATTGATTCAAGACCGATGAAGCCAGGACCTGGCCTGTCACCGTCCGAGATCCCAGAGCATATATAGGGGGTCACATCTCCAGGCCCAATTCCAGGTCCGACGTGTGGTTGTGTGCTTCAGATGATGTTTTTTGGGGGTGGAAGACCGGCTTCCACATCTTCAGAGCCGAAGCTCCGGAACCGAAGCTCGGGTCTCCCGTCCAGATCCTCGCAGTGACGCCCGGCAGCTGGGCGGAGCGGGAGGCCGATCGGAGAGCGCGGCTCCGCGGGGCGGATTTGGTGATCTGCTTTGAGGAGAATTTGAGGAATCTCTACCAACACCCTCCTGGCCAGGCTGTTTGAAGATCCTAACAGGTTTCTGGGCACCGGACTTGTCACCAGGAAACACCTGGCCAGGAGGGTCGGTAGAGACACTCCCTGCAAAACGTGCCATGCTTTCGTGGAGGCCATGCACCTGCAACGGTCATGTTCGCTTCGGCATTGCCCAAAAAAGGGCCGAGAGGGGCCGAAAGGCCGGTGCCACTCCCGGTGCCACCGTCCGGCGTGACGGGGGTTCTCCTTCTCTGGAGGTGTCACTGGTGACGAATTAAAACAGATCATAATTTATAAGTGTATAGTATACTGTAATACTACTTAGCCCTCCCTAGTCTACCAGAATGTGTCTCCATCTCCATATGGCGGGGGTTAAGAATCAAGAGTCGACGTTTACTCCGAGACGGCGCAGAGAATTCATGAGCACCTGACAAGCAGTCAAGGGGCTCAACAAGTTCCTTCTTCCAGGGGGATTGAGAGGTCTTTGAAGTCTCCCTACTTTAATTAAGGGCCATCTTTTCGGGAATTTGTTGTGCTTTTTAGATATGTTGTTTGGATTTGCTACTTGTTGTTTGTGTTTGTTTTGCTGTTCCTCGCTTTTCCTTGCTTTGCTTTGCTTCTTTGTGGCTTTTCGTGTTTATCCTGCTCTTTTGTCCTTGTGTTGCTTTCCCTGCATGTCCTTTGCTTTTCATTGCTTCTTTGTGATTTCTCCTGTTGTTGTTGCTTTTCCTGCTTCTTTTCCGCTTGTTTTGGACTTTCTGGCTTTTCTCCTGCATTTCTCTACTTTCCTGCTTCTTGTCCTCTTGTGGCGTATTGTTTCCCTGTTTTAATTTCTGTTACTTACTTTCTATGGCCTTTGTTGCTGTTGCCTTTTATTTGCTGTATTCCTGCTTGTTTGGTTATCCATACTTTTCCTTCTCTTGTTGTTTGCTTTCTGCTCTACTGGTTGTTGTGTTTTGATTCACCCTAAGGGACAACCCACGTGCATCAAATGAACAGAACTCGTCTTTCATTCTTTACTCCCTTCGCGATTATGATGTACATGTCTCATGATGGTGTGGTTAGTATACTTTTTGCGGACTGGCCCTAGACGCCTGAAATAACCATAGACATGGAAAATGGTCTTCACGGAACTAGAGAGAAACCACGACCGCGCCCGCACAAAAGACTTCCCAAACGCAACGCAAACAACATTCCCCCAAAAGACACACAAATAACAACAACAAAATGCGCACTTATATAATTTTTTATAGCGTCTATACCCAAGAACCATGAGTCGATATGTAGAAGGATGTCGATGGGCCAAGTTGGGAGACCCTTAACCAATTGTTCCTCGACTTCAACATTTCGAGCACGGCGACCCTCGACCCTCCCTGGACCTTCAAAGAGACCTTAAGTGTCCGTTCTTAGGACCTCACTGGGGTGCCTATGGAATTATTTGGAATCAGTTGTAGGGTCCTATTTCTGTGCCGTTTTGGACCTGTTCGACCTCCTTGATCCGCAGGAGGTCAAAGTGGCCGATCATCTTCTCATGGCAACTTGGACAGTGAACGCATCGACCGATCTGCGATCCTATGGAGAAATGCGAAAAACATGATCATCCCAGGAGTTGACAGCGGATCATCTTGATCCGCTTTTTGGCCGGTTTTTTTGAAAGATGAAGAGACCAAAAGTTTAGGTTCACCTATTGGAGAAACGGCTCCGGAGTCGGAGAGGGACTCCGTTGGCCTCCGTCGGCGGACAGCGCCATCCATGCTGGTGTTCCCAAACACTCCAGACTGGGACAGCTTTTGTTGGCCCCAATTTTGGATGGTTTCAAGGGACAATGTAAGTAGCTTACGTGCATATAGTGTTTATTCCATAGATGACATAGATGGATGATTTGGATGTTGTCTTGAACTATGCAATGATGACCCTGCAGTCGTTTGCGGGTGAACTATAGAGCATGGGTGCCAAAACATGCCTAAGCAACACGTTACCGTCATGTTATCATGTCAAAAATATGAAATTAATTGCAGTTGACTGGGTAGAGTGCTTTACTGCATCTAGGACTTACATCAATATTAGCGGGTAGAGTGCCATGCATGGCCCCATAAGGTTAAAGACAGGGTCACACGATCGCTATACGTCGCTATGAAGCAGGTATACGGCAATGGGTTTAATGATCACCTCCACCAAAGACTATTTCTGTTTCAAAGGCTTTGTTGCTTTCAGTATGCGATTTCTTGTTGTCTTGACCTGGTCAGAAAGACTATTTCGACCAGGTCTGTTGGTTAATCATCGCAGCCTAAAACCTCGCTAAAACCTGATGTTAAAAGAATTCTGCTGGGAACGAGACCCGGCATTTGTAGACAAATCCAGCTGAAATGGGTTGAGGTATGTCGATTCTCTCCCTGGAACTAACTTGGAAGTGGAAACCACCCCCTCCACGTCAAAAGGACCAGTCTTACGAGATCCGCACTGCAAATGACCTAGTTTACGAGGTGACATTTGTTTGACCTTCAAAAACTTTAAGGTCACCATTTCTGCGGATTTTTTTTCGGCAATCATACAAGTCAGTATGTTATATCGGTCACGTGGTGCACTCAGTACACTCATAGCTGACTTTTGTTTGCTTTTTAGCGACGCCATGCTTTGTTCAAGTCGATGACAATTCATCACCGTGTCGAATTAATATAAAGCTTTGTGTGCCGACTTGAATCATGCTGGAGTCACGCTCAACTCACATTCGTACAAAAGTTTTGACAGACAAAACTCGTAAACGACCAACGTCCAACACTTCATGGTTTAGGTGGGAATCACGGCCCCACATTGAGGCAGTTGCAAGTTCTAAGCACATGCTGGGTCGTAGAGCTGGCCAATCTGGGCGAACATTCAAGCAGATCCTATACAAGACTATGAGCTCGACCAACTGCTCTATTGACAACGAATGGAGGTCGGCAGTTGACATTAGCTGCATTATGCGGAACCGGCTTCTCCTTAAAGGTGGTTATTCATCAATCCAAAGAGTCCTTGGTTTTACTCTTCGTCTTCCTGGCGAGTTGATGGCAGGTCGAGAGCCGAGATTAAACCACCGATCAACACCCATCGCTCCTGGTGACCTGACAATACATCGTAGTATGGAATTGAGGAAAGCAGCGGCCAAGGCCTTCTTTGAGGCTGATTGTCAACAGGCTATTCAAGAGGCACTGTACGCTGGACCGCCAATCAGCGATGATGACATTGTGCCACTGGCGCTTTCCAGTTCAAGCTGCTGCGCATCGAGCAGACCGCCGAATTTTGTCCCTACCTCAGCAGGCCAGCGCAACACATTGGCCACCATGCGCGGAATGGAGCGTAGAGCATCACGCTTCCTTCTGTGCACCTCTTCGGTGCGACGATCGGCCTGCGCATGAGACTGGTGGGCCAACAGCGCTAAATGGGCCTTGGCCGTGGGAAAATCACCAGGTGCGCAATCCAGGTCGCAAAGAAACCTTCTCTGTTTGGTTCTTCCCCTCACCGGGTTGCAGAAAGCACTTGGGCACAGCTGTCAAACAGTACAGATGAGCAACGGATCATCAATCGAGATATTGTACCAAAGCAGGTTGCTTGCGTAGCGGCATGGTAAGAAGTGCGCCCAGCCCAAGGAGGACCATAGCAGGTCCGCACTGCAACGAGCACAGCTCGCAGGGACAGCGAGCAGGAAAAGAAGGATGAACAGCGAAATACATGATGGCGCACTCCAAACTGTCCGCGCGGGCAGTGTGAACCCGGATGCGAAGTACAAGGAGAACATGGATAGCGACGCTCAGACATTCATAACGCACTGTTGGAATCAGAGAAGACCTCATACTTCCTGAGAGACTCACTGTCCCAGTGCACAACTCTGAAGTGGAGCAGATCTACGAGGATATTAGCACTGTATGATGGTGACGGCAGTGGTACCCCCTCCTTCTGCAGAATAGCGGAATTGCAGACGATGACTAGGAGCTCTGAGGTGAACCAGTTTGAGGACTGATGTTCTGGATGAGATGAACAAGGTGAACTGGACCCCGATACGTCCTCACCACAGGATAAGCTTGTTGGTACAGATGGGTGTGTCTGGGCATTACTGCTCAATCGACAATCGGTTTCGGGATATGACCGGCAAGTGATTTGGAGGTGAAACTCATTGGGATATCTTCAGTTGTGGTTGGACGCTCCAAGCTGTTATGCACCCCGGGATTCGAACTCCCCGGTGCTGTACCGGATCCTTGAAACTGTGCCAACACGCGACTTTGACGAGATTGTGCTTGAGCCTCAGGAACGTGGTGTGAGGAACCATGATAGACCTTTGTTACTTACCGCTCAATTAGGCCTGCCGAAGATGTCGCTGCAATGATGGATGATTCCCGGCGTATAGCAGACATGGCACCGTTCATGGTCACTTCCAGGCGCTTCATTTGGAAAATAACTTTTTGAAAATTGTGTTTGAACAAATTAGCATAAAAAGAACCGGATTGCAGCGAAGTGGAAACCACAGACTTGCATCTTTTTTAGAATTGCTAATTTGTAATTGAGAAATCAACACAAACAACCAGGTTGCAGCGAGATAGAAACCACAATTTTGCATATGTGAAGTTACTTTTTGGAGATTGTGATTGGAGATTGTGATTGGACGAGGGCAAATGACATATGGTTTGTGGGCGCTGCCAAAAGTGCCGCAAACCATATGTCAAATCATTGGAAACCATGGGAATGAAGTTGATATGTTCAAGGATTGAAACGGTGGTGATTTTTTCATGGAGGTTGCAAGATCGAAGTGATGAAAAGAGAGTGTGAGAGACAGGTCTCTGAAAACGTGAGGCGCACAAATTCAGGCTGCTGTGCCCTGGCTCTGGAATCGATGCACAGGGAAGAACAAACTTGCGCTGAGTTATGCAGCATGTTCCATGCAGGGTCATGTCTATGCAGGGGTCAAGCAGCTGCTGATACCGATGTAGCTGTGTTTGGGCATCCTTATTTTATATATATATATATATGTTGACTTGCTGAAGTTGATATGTCTGATATAATATCTGGTATTTGGGGGCTTTTGGATGGGTCTGAGAGCAAACCAACTTACCACTTGGAACATTAGAAAAACATGTTTAATTGCAAAAGTCATGTGGCCAGTTGAGGAGGGGGTGAGGGCAGCCTTCAATTCACAGACATGGCCAATGCAGATGGCAAGGAGGGTCACGAACCTAGAAAAGAGAAAGCAAAGCCTTTGTACTTGTATACATGGTTTTTGGAATTCATGTAACTTGTATAATTGTTTTTTAGTAGTTATACCCTAGAAGTCCAAAGACTATTTTGACCGGCTGAAGTAAAGGAAATTCCCTTTCGGGCCACCTAAAGAACATTCTTTTTATAGTCTTTGACTCCCAGGGTATAATGTCCAAAATATTGATGTAAGAATTCAGATTATATGCAGTTTCTTCATCAAGGTGAAAAACAAACCAAGCATGTCAGCCGAACAAGCAATCATGTCAACCAGTGGATGCTTGCCTGTTCTTTCTGGCGATGAACAAGTACCAATAAATGGCCCTGAAACAAGTGCCAATTTTGTTTACCGAAGCTATGGGGGGCTCATCAGTTTTTTTGCAATAAAACGATGAATCGTCATCAGCAGCAACAGTATTTCCATCGTCATCATCACCATCACTTTCAACATCAGCACCATGATCCTCATCCTCGTCATCAATCCTCATCATCGACAACATCATCATCATCATCAGCAGAAGTACTATCATTGTCATCTTCATCGTCATCATCATCATAACCATCGCCGGAATCATCGCCATCAATATCAACAATATCAACAACATTATTGCCATGCTCCTCATTGGCTATCGATGTCATCATTCACTGTCCACTGTCATTAACACCGTTTTGGATCAGACAGGCAAGTTGGCCCAATCATGGCATCATCCGCACCCGCGCCCGCGATGAAGCCGACAAGCAAAGCACCGGCGATGCCCCAGACAAGCCAAGCACCGGCGACACCCCCAAAGAGCGAAAACCACCAAAGCGCCCGGCCCCCCCAAACAGTGAGCCACCGTAACACCCTCCCAAGCAGCCCTGCCAGTCAGAAGCAACCCGCACCTTGGCGCCAGCCGGCGCCGGCATCTCAGAAGGAGCGCCCGCCAACACCACCGACGGCGCCGCAAGGCAACCCGCCCCGGCTGCCCCAGCTCAGCGCCAGCGGTTGCAGCAGCCATCAGAAGATGACGGTGCCTTCCTGTCTCTCGCAATGCCTGCCATATCTGGAACACATTGTTTCAATCACAATCTCCAAAAAGGTAATGTGCAAAATTGTGGTTTCTATCTCGCTGCAACCTGGTTGTTTGTGTTGATTTCTCAGTTACAAGTTAAAAATCTAAAAGATGCAAATCTGTGGTTTTCCACTTCGTTGCAATCCGTTTTTTATGTTAATTTGTTCAAACACAATTTTCAAAAAGTTGTTTTCCAAAAGCAAAATGGTAAATTATGGTAAGGGCCTAATTGAGCGGTAAGGTTAGCTTGGGTAGCTAGAAACACTTTGCGAAGGAGCTCGATGCCAGCGTCCACAAGAACAGGATCCACAAGAAAAACTATTTTGTGCTTACTTGAATTTTCAGATTAACAAAACGTCGCAGGTTTGTTGATTGCACGGAGGCAATCTTGGACCTCAGGTGTGAGCTCCACTGTGCTGCAAGCAGCCTGCAAGCAGCTTGCAAGAGTTCAAATTCCCTTCAAACTTCATGGCATCCAGGATGCATCGGTATAAGCCTTTACCTGGAGGCGCCTGAACCATCACCGCCGAGAAAGTGCTCAGAATGTTCCAGGTCACCAGCGGCCTGGAGCATCAGACCTTCTACTCTGCACGACACACGTTGTTTCTGCGTTCGAATTGCCCTCGTTGCCCATCAAGAAGATGCTGTGTACCCCAACTGTAGGGCCCTGTAGGGGAGTCTTTTTAAACGACCTTTCGCACGGTGTAGTTGTACTTCATGGTGGCCGCTGTTGAAATATGCAGGTGATTTTTTCAACATCACAGTTCCACACAACTAAAGGGCCATAGTCCATAGTTCGATCTTGGTAGGCCCAGGTGCGGATCAGAATGGGCAGCACGACAGGCTCGTGTTGCTAAGGAGGCTGGCAAGACTAGCTGTAAGATCCTTATGGGCCAGGCCATGAACATAAAGGGAGTCGCGAACTGAAATCACCAGTGCACGGAGATGTCATGCATCGCCCTTTCTTCAACCCCATTGCTTTGCGTTTCAAGCCCCAACTGTTGAGGGCGGAGGGTCCGTGATCTCGCTTGGCGGCGCCCCGCGCGCAATGTTGGAAATGCGGACATCTGAATGCCTGACTTCGCCTCCGGTTGGCGATCCACATTCGTCTCCCGCACGCGCGGGCGTAGGTGAGATGCCCTGGTGGCAGGACATCTCAGCTAGATGTAACCGCCCGCATGGACAGGACCCCAGGGCGTTGGACAGCAAAGTAGGCTTCTACCCAGACCACATCGCAAAAGAACTTGTGATAGGGCCAAAAGAGCCCACCTCATGGCATCCGGGGCTTCAACCACCCTCATGTTGTTTCATCGTTCCCCGCGCCCCAATGTTTGCGTGTGCCAGCCTGCCCATTGGAGCCCGACTGTTCCGAACCTCCGCCTGTTCTGTCAGACTGATACCGTTCGGTAGACTGGCACCGTTCCGGTACCGTCGACGGTCCTCGGGCTCATTCCTCTGATCTTGGACTCCGTGGTCTCGTTACGTCCGTCGCTTGCTTAAGCGTCGACGTGCTTGCGACCCGACCCGCGCGTCATACCGAGTCTCGGTAGCGCAAGGTAGCGGGCCATGATGGGCCATGGGGGTTTGGACCAAACTGCAGTCCACAAGGTCCACACGGATCCAGAATTTTGTTGCTTTCTCGTACCAGTGGTGGGGGCGGATGGGGGCCCCCCTCAATGGTCTTTCTTTCTACTCAGCAGCCTCCCAAGCACGCCCTGAGATCAACCAGCAGCACACCACCACCTTGCCGCGCGATGTGTCTCGGAGAGAAGCGAGCTAGCAGTGTTATTTTTGTTGGCATGCTCGTGGGCGGTTGGTTGGCAGATGGTCATAAGTTCTTGCTTGATCGTCCCCAAGAATGAGGATTGAGGATTCCCAATGAATGGATTGGCTCAGAATGGGTGGAAGATCAGGACATATCCGGACATTTGACTTACGTCACCATGCTCGCCTTGTTATACTGAAGACATTACAGGGTGGTTTTTGTTTCGCGGGACCTTCACAGGGAAATGTACTGTGGGTTTGTGTCAAGCAGCAGACAGTTTTTTGACTCTTGAATGGACACACCAACATGTCAAAAC
>CAXIVM010002726.1:0-15000 GCA_964035705.1 Porites rus | reverse complement strand
CCGCTATTTGTGGCCCCCGCTCGAAGGCTTTATTTCCAAATGTGACTTGCCCTCATATTTCGAGCAAAGTGGAAAGCTTGACTTGAAGATCACAATCTGGTCCAGTCCTGAGCGAGCGGATGAAGTCTCTTGCTGGCAAGACTTTAAAACTCTTCACAGGCCGTACAGTGATTGGCTGAATGAGGAATTTGACCGATGGTTGGAGCCGGTGGAGTGAGAGGAGCTGCTTTGCTCCACATTCCTTGCAAAAAGGTTTGCTCCATTGTGGCCTGGTCTGGAAGACTGATGCCATATTGATGCCAACACAAGGTGCCAGTGTTTCCGTAGCTTTTCAACTTGTGTTTGGAAGAACATGTCTTAAGTGGCTAGGCCTTTCGAGCTCAAGATGGCAATCATAAACATCTAGAACCGACTCTGCACATGGTTTTTATATAACTTGCTATAGGGACACGCAAAGCAACCGATGCAACCTTGTTTATTGCATCACCTGGGCAAGCTCGGATGATTTAGTCAAGCCAATAAAAGGATGGGAGAGTATGACATTTTCCAAGCAACTCCCAAGAAACATGATTGCAATAGACTCTGAGCTTTGAGAGGCAGTTTAGCAAGTTTTTCAGGCTCTCCAATCAAACGAACCTGATGGTTGAAACTAGACTGTTGAAATGCCAGACTCGTCCAACTGTGGACATGCTGAATCCAAAGTCCTTCTCACTGCGCGCGGATTTGTTTGTATTTTTTGATGTGTTTTTCCCTTTGGCCATTAAATCACGAACAAAAGTCAACCAATTTTTTGAAACACCTTTTGAAACGCCTCTTTGGTCGCCATGCCCAAAAAGAGACGACGTTTGGAGCTCAGTTTTGAATCGTGTTGGTTTCTCTTGTCATTGCACATGTTAAGATACGATTCACAGGCATTGTCAACCAAACTGGGACTTTTTAATCTATGGGGATACAGCCAAACATTAAAACTGGTGCTGCTTTGACAGGTGCTTCAAAGGCGTCAGCTGATGGCTTGCCCCAGGTTTGAGACAAGCGCAGCAGTTTTGTTTTCAGAAAACGGTTTGATGATGGTGGCACACTTGCCATGCTGGTGTTTGGCAGGAGGGACAGAGTCCTGCTTTCAGGAGAAAAGGCCATTTTGCAGACGCGCACAATGAAATTATATGTGGCGAATGAAACCGTCCGAGTCTTGCACACGAACAAAGAAAGAAGTCAAGAGCAGGTTGGAAGTCCGTAGAGCTGGACTTAGACATGATGAAGGCAAGCTCCTTAATCACGGAATGTGTGTTTTGTGAAGTGTGATGAAAGTGTCATAACAGCTGCTCGAGGGTGTCATTTATCGCATGTTTTGGGCGTGCTTTTCGGGCTGACACAATGTTTTGAAGGAGTTCGAAGCACAGGGAGGACTTTTCCTTGAAGAAGCGGACCCTGATGAGGTGCCAAGCCTTGGCTCATTGTCGATAGTGATAGTGGTTCAGTGCAGTCTTTCTTCAAAAGGATGTGTGCGGATGCGTACAGGTAGTCGTCCGTACCCGATGAGAATGCGGATTGACTCGTTGTGTTGTATGTAGGCTGAATGAAACAAAATGACTCGCATCGAAAGGGTGAGTCAGCAAGATGGGCGGGATGCGTTCATTTTGGGGTGCCTTGGGATACACTTGCCGCTAGATTGGAGTGGAGTACCTCGCAGAGCCAAAGTTGCCTGCCGCAAAGAAGAGGCCACATGTGTGTGCGGGCGAGCGTGATCGCGGACAGGTGTGTGTGTGTGTGCCCCTTGTAATCACAGCAATCCCGTTGGATTGTTTTTTCTTTTGAGCAGGGGGGCAGTGGACCACTATCACTCACTGCCCAACGAAGACAGTGATAGATCGGTCGTGAAGCAATGCGGGACGCCGCATTGTGTACCTGCTTGATTTTTGACATTTGCTTAGTTGCGCTTGACCTTCTGCAGACATGCACGGAACGCCATCACTTCGACCTGATCGCCGACCTCGTTCTTACGCTTTGGGCCACCTTTCCTTTTGAAGACCCCCAGGATTCGATGGCTTCCTACTGACACTCTTAGGAAATGGAGCCCTAGGCTGGCGTGTGGCACCGCTATCAGTTCAGTACACCCTATCCTAAGTGTGTTTGGCTTCGTGCCAACCCGGGATGAGCCCGCAGAGTGCCTCCCGTGGACCCGTCGAACGGGGGTTTGTCATTATCTCCCCTGCCCGGAGATGTAAGTGTCCGGAGCGGACAGCAGATGGCTTACGCCACAAGAAGTGGGATGTTTGTCTCATTTTTGGAATTCTAAGTTGGCTCATGCCCTTACGTGACCGCAGCGGTCAGAGGTGGCAGCCCTTGGCGTCCTCGCTCGAATCCGAGGGATACCTAGTTTCACTCTTCCACCTCGACTGGACCGCTTGAAAATAAGCTACGGTTTCTCTTCCCTTTTCGGTTCACATGTTTACACCTTGGCAGTGCACTTTTCCTTTTCGTTTGTTTTCTCTCTTTGGCTCTAGCTTGTCTCTCATGGTTTATTCTCCACGCCCTCATCCTCTTTCGTTCGCCGCCGCCTCGCCGCCATGTCTTCTTCGACTTCGACATCACTCTCTCCTCCTGCAGGACTTGCGCGAGTTGAAGGACTACCTGTTGCAGCTCACGCCGTACTACACCGGGAACTTTTTCATATGCACTCTTCTTTGCAGCTGATCCTCACGATTCTACGAGGACCCTGGGACACATTGGCTCCTGCCCTCGCGGATACCATCACTTGTCCTCGTCTTCTTGCTCACCTTCGTGGGCTGGACGCCAGTATTGATCAGATCAAACGAGCCACCTATACTCTTGTTTACACGGACCAACTCTTCAATGCTTTGGGCTTACTACATCTTACTCACTTCGACCGAGGACACACTCGATTGACTGCCCAGCTCCGCGACCAGACCACCTCTTTGGATACACCAGTTTCGCCTCCTTCTCCTTCCTCCCTCCTGCCACGTTTGATCCTTTCTCCACCCTCTCCCTTGCCGGTTCCTCCGACGCCCACTTCGACAACTACCACTGGACCACATCCTCCTACTCCGACCACTCACTCCTATCCTTCAGTACTACATCAAGCTTCGACATTGACGAGGACGACGCGCTTTCGCTCCCGCTCTCGTCCACGACCACGGTAGGTCTCACACACCTCCCACCCGGCGTTCGAATAAAAAGTTGACTTATCCTCACTTCCTCACTTCTTTAGTCGCTTCCACATTCAATCATGTCACAGGTTGATTTCTTTGTCTTACCTCCTTGGCTCTGAGCAATCCGTTCGATCCGATCCGATTCGATCATCCTACCCTGCCTTAAGCCATGTCCGGCACGCCCTCTCCGCCTTGTGGCCTCGCTCCGACTCCAGGTATATCTATCGTTGCGCAAGCAGTTCTACATCGGGAACTTCTTCATGTACATGCTTCCTTGGCCCACATCCATACTATTCTCCACCAACCTCTTGCTCTTCGCTCCACTCCACTTCTCGATCGGGTGACCCATCCACACCTCCGCGCACAACTCGAAGGTCTTGACAACACACTACTACTTGCACTCCGGGTCAATACACCGCCATTCACTACACCCACGAGCTCCTCACCGCCTTGGGTCTCTTACATATTGTGCACCACAGTCCAGAACAACTTGAAGCTGAACTTCAGGGTCGCACGGACTTTGGCGACCGCTTACCTCTTTCCACTACCTCTTCGATTACTACCGTTCACGGCATCCCCGTCTTTGCAGGCCGACCTCATCATTCCTATCGTTCTGAAGTACCTTCTACACCGACCTCCACTACGTCCCTTGCACACACACCCTCCATCGGTCTCTCGTCCCATTCCCATCTCTCGTCCCTGGACTACCACTCCCCCTCAGTTTCCACCCTCACCGCCCACACACCTCACCAGCAATTTCTTTCCCCCCCCACGCTTGGCAGCACCCCAACCCAGGAATCCACTTTCTCAACCTCCGTCCCAACCTCGTGCAACAGGCCCACCCCCCTCCAACCCCTACGCTCCCCGACCTCGCCCCAGACAACCTCTTTCACATCAACAATCCTCCCGAGACCACCGAGCCCCTCGCACTGAGCGCTCTCCATTGGCCAGGCTTTATGATCGGCGACGTTCGCGCTCTACCAGATCCCACCAACGCCGGTCTGCCTCGCGATGGGAGACTCGGCACGATCGCGACCGTCGATCGCACTCACGGCGTCGACATTCCTCCGAGGCTCCGGATCTTCGCCGCGAGTTCGGCCCGGCCCGCCTCCGACAGAGCCTCTTCCACAACTCCCGGGCTTGTCCTACGACCCGGTCCCGGCGACCATCCACACTCACTGGCCAAATTCTTCCACTCCCATCTCACGCCCCACTACTCCACCTCAAGCATTTCACCCATCGCCCACTGCACCCCCTCCGCACACCAGCGCTCTCCCCAATCCAGAGGCAGAAGAACTTCGACAACTACGTCTCCAATTTCAGCAACAGGCAGAAGAATTTCGATATTTACTGTACCTTTTTGCTCTCAGATCAATGTGAAGCATCTAAAAAGTGCACCTTTCCTCCTTTCTGTGTCAGTTTTCACTTTTTTCTTCTCTCGTTCGCATTTCAACCGTTCCGCCGCCTTCAATCTTCAGCTCTCAGTTTGTGAATTTTTGGCCCCCGCGTCCCCACATTTTCTTGACTTCGACCTCGGCTCACCATGGCCCGCGGACGTTCTACGAGCAGCTCCCCTGAACCTCATCGCCGCCGAGGAAAACGTGATCGTCGCACTTCCCGTCGTTCTCGCTCTCCACGTAGGAAATCCACAGGCCTACCGGTTGAGACTCCTTCCTCTTCCAACACTTTCAAGGCTCGATACACTCTACCCAAAGCTTGGACTCCCGGTGACATTTACCTTGATCGACAGCAAGAATACAAATTGACTTTTCCTCGTCGGGTCATCGCAACTGCTTGGAGTCGTGAACTTCAGATTGATCATCGTCCCATTGTGAGGATGTACGCCTTATTGACGTGCTCAGTCGCAAACAGGAGAACTGGACTTTACGCCTTGTCGCCAATGGCCGATTGGTCCAGTTCGAGGGATTCCGAAATCGTCAAGAGGCCTATACCTTTGGTCCTCTCTTTCCCGGAAGATTTTCAAGAGCTCCGATGTCGACGTCGCCCGCATCATCGGCCACCTTCACCCTGCTTCCCTCAAGGATGACTGGGATGAGAAGCGAAAGGGCTTGGATCGTCTCGCCGACCGTGTCTTTGATTTTCTCCGGGATCAGATGCCCAAGAACACTACGGAAGCCCTTCAGGACCAAGTCGAACAACTTCTCAAGGAGAACGAGAAGCTCAAGGCCGCCACAGGTCATCCTCCTTCCCCGGTCAAGAGTCCCACTGATCCGGAAACTCCAGCTGATCGTGAACGCCTTCGCATTGACAAGTCCAAACCTCGTGTTACCGCACCGGCTCCGCCTCGCTCGGGACGCACTTTGGACAGTCACTTCAAAGCCTCACCCGTGGATCCGGAGAAGTCTACTTCGACCCCTGCTCCTGCTGACCCCCTCCATGCCTACATTGTCGGCGCTCATCGACCAGTATTGGAAGACAACGCGCCAATGAAGGCCACCAAGACTGAGATCGACAAGTGGATCCGAACCAACATCAAGGACAAGGCTCGCTTGACCAAACTGGAGGACATCGCCAAAGAGATTGACTCCATCATCACCACTCTCAAGGCCGACAAACTCGACCTTCCCAACTTAAGCCGCCTGACCATTGCCTGGGGATGGGATCCCAAACTTGCCCAGAGCGCTGCTCTGATTCGCATGTTGGCCACGGCCAATGTCCTGGTCGCCTGATGGTTCCTCCATCACTGCCCCGCGGCATTTGTTGACCACGACCATTTCTCAAAGCTGCTCCCCACTCGTTCAACATCCATTCCTGTTCGTGCTCTTCGTCTTTTCTTACAATTCTTCACCCTTGTGGACGCTCATTGTGAACTTACTTATTTGGAGCTTCGCCCCCTGGTCTTTCTGAAAGGTCAACTTTGCCGCCTCATCCTTTTTCGCACCCTTCCCGCAGGTGCTCGTCGAACCAGTTTTCTGCCTTGTTGCATCGACTTCGACCTCATCAACAACTTTATTTTCAGGACTACTTTCAACCCAACGTCGTCTACCTTCGCTTCCATCCTACTACATTGAAATTGGCAGCAGCATCCTTTCCCTTTTCGATCGCGAGATGTCCCGCAAACGCGAATATCGTCAACTCTGTAGCGGTACCACTGCTTACTACGAACCTGCTCTCCGCTACTGGAAGCGGACTCGCGCCCTTTTTCAACGTGCTGTCATTCCCCTCCAGTTCACGTCGGACACTTTGACCACTCGATCCACTGAGATTTCTTGTCAACAGCATTATCGCCCTCAACTCAATCATCCTTGGATCAACCCGCTCCTTCGTCGACGCGGACTCCATCGCCCTCAATACAACATCCCTACCACTCGCCACGGTCCTATTGGGATGACACGCCTTCATCGACACCACCGTCGTCTTGAACGCCGACATACTCAAGAATGCATTTTGGATCCTCACCTTCTTAAGACTTCGGACGTTCTTCACCTCCTACATCGACTCGGGAGTGACACCAAAGAGAAGTTCTACACTTCCCAGATTCTTCGCAGTCATCAGCATCCGCCGAGGTCCTCTACCTACTGTGGTCCCAGCACTTCCACATTGAATTGATGAACCTTGGAGATCCAGAGCCTCATCCCAACTCAAACTGATTTTCCGCTTCCGGAAACTGATGATTCCACCTACTCAGGCCACTCTACGTCTATTCCAACTTTCCCACGGTTTCCTTCAACGTTGTCGCCAATACTTTCGCGAGTTTCTACAATTGAACTCCAACCTTTTTCCACCACTACAAGTTCCCGCTTCACCTATCCTCGAGGTCAAGTCCCACACACTGGAGCACTACCTCTTCACCTTTCGCCAATTTCTACGCCAGTGGACTCCTGACTCCTCTCCGACATGCGTTTGCCATCGGATTCGACCTGACCTCACTCGACGCCCTGACTCCGGACATGTCATCGGCTTCGCTTCCGAAATTTCCCCTGGCTTACTTCTCTCCGCAGCCAATCTCCAGGACACAGTATGGCCAGATGAGCGGGACTACCTGAACCACTCCGTGACACAGATGGACGATGGCCTCGTGCCTGGAACCTTCCCACTCGACTTCAAGTCGAATGGCAACACTTATTCCGGCAAGAATCACTTGTCCTTGTCACTACCACCACCTCCGGCACAAGACCTTCATTCCCTCACCTACCACTTCCACACCCGTTTTCCACCCACTACGACGTGGTACTTCATTGGGATCGCCGCCTACCTTCCGCGTACAAAAACACTCTCGTGATTGGAGCAAGGCACGCCCGATTGTGTCCTACACTCAGACAGTCAGTGCCCCACTCAGTCAGACAGTGGCGTCTGCCATCTATTGTCTCCTTCAGATCGTCTTCCCTGACCTTACATCGCTCTCTGATGTCCTTCCACTTCTTCGTCGCGTTTGGTATTGCAGAGCTATGACACCACGGATGACCTCGTCCTCTACCAACAGGACATCGCCGGCTTCTTCAACTTCGTCACACACCCTCGTATGATCTCCACAGTCGAGTTTTTGATCACACGCTACGCCGCTGTCCAAGGCTTGGACCTCCGCGACGATCCTGTACTCAGTGTCGCTCAACACCATCAAGAACGCCTTCAACGCATCTTTCGCGGCCGGTGGCGCAAGACCTCCCGCTCCTACCATCCCATACACCTTCGTGATCTACCGGACCTGGTCACTCACCTCCTGGCCTCTTCCTACTTCACTGTGCGACTCACCGTCTTTCGACAATGTCAAGGAGCATCCATGGGCTCACCTTTGGCCCCTGCCTTATGCAGTGCCGTCGCCTTTTTTCAGGGAACACTGCTTCCTTCGTTCCTTTCCTACTTCCTCTTGGCGCTATGCCACAGGATTGGCACTTCGGGCACGCTATGTGGACAATGTCTTCTTCCTTGGACCTGCGCACATGCTGCATACGGACTCCTTCCATGCCATTGCTCAACCTTTCTTTTATGGCAGACCATTGGAGATGGAGTATGTCACGGATGAGACCCTACTCGGCTTTATTCTTTCCACATCACAACGCACTATCACCTTTCGCCGACCACCCCACCTCACCTTGATCCGCAGCAACCGCGCCGCAGGGTCCCCTCAGATGGCGCTCGCCGGCTTCTTCACCCGTGGCATCTTGATCTGCCGCCTGACTCGACCTCGCGACCTCATCTTCCCGCAACTCATCGACCTCACTCAGCAGTACCTCGACAAGGACTTCGCAATGACACAACTTTTACCGCTTCTTCATCAACTTTGTCACCGCTTTCATCTACCTCGACAATTACTTCATTCACAATCTCGGTTTCTCACTTTCTCACCCGATGCAGCATCTGGAAATAACCCCCGTGACAAAATGACGGCCGTGTTAACCTTTATCTTTTGTACTCCTGCTGTTTCACTTCTTCAACTCCCACTACTCTCTTCATTGCTTTACTCTACAAGTATTTCGGCTCAAACTCCAAGCCTTCGGACATGTCTCGTCCCACTCCATCGGACCTCATGTCTACAGTCGCGACCCACTTGAACATCGTCATCGTTGCTCTTCGTCTTTTGGCAGACATGATTCAATCACCAGAAGACCGGTCGCCAACTGTCCTGGCCCCAACTTCGTGCCCTTCTCGACCATCCCCCACTCGGACCTCACCACTACTATTGACGACTGACTACTTGTCCTTCTATCACTTGGGCACCTTGCGGATCTCCAGGACTTCATCCACACCTCCGGCAACCACCATCTCCGGAAGACTACAGGGCCCTCCACTGTCGCCAACATCATCGGCTGGATCGGACACTCCCCCTACCCCACCCATCTCTCTTCCCCCGTCTTTCCTCTCGTCCACTCCCTTCTCCTCCTCACCTCTCCCCTTCCCCTGCCCCCTCTCACCCCGCCTCCTCCCCGCCCTCTCTCCCCCTGGTTTCGCTTACCCTCACCCCTCTGCCTGTGCTTCCCACCCTTCTCCTTCCCCCTCCAACTCTCTTGTTTCCTCCGCGCCCTTGGTTCCCCCCATTCCTTCTCGTACCCCTCCTTCTCCTGTCTCACCTTCCTCCCTCCCCTCCTCTCCTCGCCCACACTCTGACACTCCCTGGGAAGATGATTGGAGTGCAGAAGATGACGATCTCCTTCTTAGTCTCAAATGCAATGAACGACTCTGACCCAGTTGGCGCTACGTTGCCAGCAAGATGCAGCGCCCGCTGTCCCAGATCCGAGCCCGTTGGGCTGAGCTTCTTGAACTTCAACGACTCGCTGCCTAATGATGCTCCTCCATACCTTCATGGTCGCCATTTCACCGGCTCGACTTTTCTCGGTACGTTGTCGGCTGAAAAGACACCGCTGCCGTTTCTCACTTTTCGATTGCAATTCATTCTCCTGATGTTTATATTGTCCATTGGGTTCTCTTTTCCGTCCTTATAGTCTCTTGGCTCAAACTCGTGTCTCACTGTCCTCCTTTGGACTTCCTTTCGACGAGCTCAATGACTACGCCATCAAGTACATGTACCAGACGACCTCGTCCTCCTCATCTCCACCAATCTCCCGAAGAAAGCTCGGCCTCCTATTTCAATACGGACGACGTTGACCTCCCCTTACAGTTCGACTCCCTCCACAATCTCTCCATGCGCGACTACGCTCACCTCGAGTTCTCCTACCTCGGCTCTACCCTGTCCTTTGGTTGGATTTCTCGTCAAGCTCAATGGGGAGCAGGTACCATTTCTCATTCCCCGCCCATCGATGCCTTTTCGACTACCTGAGGCTAAGCCTTAATTCAATAATTCATCTCTCAGTTTCATCCCCTACTACTTCTGCTTCCCGATAAAGGAAAAGGCGATGACGAAAAAGAAAAAGAAAAAGAATCTCGACTTTCACTTCCCCTATGCTATTTTGCATCTTTTTCACTCCTCACTCCATTCCTTTTCGATACCTTCTTCCTTCCGCAGCTCTTTGGTTCAGACACGCGATATCCGCCCCTCTGCTACGATTTCTCTCTGCCTGATATGGAGAACACCCACGCTCCGAACGATGACGCCCAAAACCCTTCGGACAGTTCGTCTCCGACTCAAGCGCCCACAGATGATTGCCCTTTGACCCCAGAACAAATGGCGATTTCCAGCTTTGTCGCCCTCCCGCTTGGACATGATGGCGCCCCCAGTTTGGCCTTGTGCCAACCCGGGATGAGCCCGTAGAGTGCCTCCCGTGGACCCGTCGAACGGGTGTTTGTCGAACGTATCCATTGCCCGGATACAGAGCAGCTCGCAGCGAGCGTAGGTGGCCTAGGCCGAGAGAACTCAGATTTTTGTCTCATTTTGGAATTCCAAGTTGGCTCATGCCTCTACGTGACCGCAGCGGTCCAAGCTGGCTTAACGCCTCACAAACGTGGTCAGAGCATCCTTCATCGTGAAATTCTTCACGTACACGCATTGTTGGACCTTACCACCTCCCTACTTCGTACTCGACTTTCCATCCTCTCTCCAACCTTTTTGGACTATGTCACATCGCCCCACCTTCAGGTACAAATTCGAGGACTTGATTCCGCCATTCGACAAGCGACTCAGGCCATCCATACCGGTCTTTACTACACTCAAGAGCTGCTTACTAGTTTTGGTCTGATCCACGCTCTGAACTTTGACACTGCTCAATTAGACGCAGAGCTACGTGGCACCACCACTTTCCGGGACCCACGTCTTCCTTCGATTCGTCCTCCAGCTTCAGGATCTCATTCGACGAGGCGACCGACTACTACCAGTCTTACTCCAGATGATGACACCATGCTGACAACACGGACTTCTTCTTCAACACGACCTACACGCGGTTTTGTCGTTGCTACTTCGGATCGACCCCTTTCTCCCGCTGAGATCAGAGCCACTATGAATCGATCCCGCTCTCGTTCCCGTCCTCGTTTGAACCCGAGGGATACCTAGTTTCACTCTCCCACTTCGACTGGACCGCCTTGAAAACACGCCACAGTTTCCACCTTCAATTTTGATTCAATTTTGACTCCATGGTACTGCGCTTACATTATTCACTCCTTGTTCTCCCTTTGGCTCTAGCTCGTTTCTCTCGGTTTTTTCTCTACGTCTTCACCCCCTTCGTTCGCCGTCCCTGTCGCCGCCATGTCTTCTTCGACTTCGACATCCATGAATCTACCGATCCCTACATCACTTCCTCCTCCTGCAGGACTTGCGCCCATTGAAGGACTACCTATTGCAGCTCACGCCACGCCGTCCCACATCGGGAACTTTTCCATATACACTCTTCCTTGCAGCTGATCCTCACGATTCTACGAGGACCCTGGGACACTTTAGCTCCTCCCCTCGCGGACACCATCACTTGTCCTCGTCTTCTCGCTCACCTTCGTGCGCCAAGTCAAAGGCCAGGAATCCCCGAACGTGCAACATCACCCGGTTCAAGTGGTCAATACAAGAGCACCTGGCAGGGTCACTGGTCAAATGGTCAGAGCGAAAGTTAGCCCTGAGTCATGGGTCGGGTGTTGAACAATGTCTAATATTTCTACAACTCCATGCCTGCCAACAGGTCTTTCCAAGACAAACTCTGAAAGAGTCATAGAACAGGCCACATTCAGCTTTTGGTCAATCAGAATTGCTTTCTTGTCAACGCTCTTGTCTTCCTTAGGAACCTCTGGTTTGAAGAAGGTCTGCGCCGGAAGTGGATCAGCAGAAGCGGTGGCACTGTGGACTACAATAATGTTCTCCTTTTTGGAGGTCTTCTTCTTGACAGCTTTGGCAGGCTGGTGCATTCCACAAGAAGAAGACATGCCGGCAAAAAACGGCATTCCATGCTGCCGACGGTTTGGCATTCTGAAACTGTCTTTCTTTGAATATTAGTCTTACGTGCGCCAAGTCCATGTGAAGCAAAGGTAAGGACAGTGACTGTGACTCACAATGAATGACGTAACCACTTATCATGTCTTTTTTTGACCCTGACTTCAACATCTCAAAAAACCTAGAGCCAAGCCAACTTGACAACAGCAGAGTGTTCAACATATGATATATGACATTTCACCTTTGACATGAACATCCAGGCAACCCTGAATCCACAAACAATAATAATAACAGAGACTACAATGGTTTGATAAGAGTCTTGACTCTTGGCAAGCAGCACTACATCTGAGCCCCACATCTTTATTTTTTCTGCACGCCTACTTTGGGTATTTCACCGGTCCTGGCAAAGCTTCTATCACTGGAGCCATAGCCTTGAGGACATCTTCTGGTACTTCCCCAGGCCTTTGTTCAGCAATCTCACATGGCACCAAGTCACGAACAAGGGACCACTTATCCCACAAATGCTCATGGATTTCCTTCAGCGCCACCTTCCAGCAGCTACTCTTGAAGGATCTGCTAAACCATGCGCCACTGTACGGGGGAATGAATCTGTCACTCTTCATCTTGGTCTGGACTCTGAAGCGGTGATCCTGCTTGTTGATCGTAATGGCAAACTTGGAGCACGGAGTGATCAATGCCATGATCTCAGCTGGAGTGCTCATTGTCCTTGGTTCTCGAGGGCCAACTTCCACATGAGCTCTACGCTGCCTCTCATGATCTTCAAAAGCAACTGGGAGCTCCACATGTTTTGACTCTTCATCAACAAAAGCAGGCTCCTGTGGATCACTCATAGGAGCATCAGAGGCACCAGGCTCAGCAGCGCATTCGACCGCCTCTGACTCTAGTTCTCCCATAGGCTCTGCAACTGCAGGTTCTGCTATCTCCTCACCTGCATCGACATTCATTGCAGCCTCATGCTCATCAGGAGCCTTCGAGACAGGCCCTTTATCAGGCGAATCGGGTCTGCTGCCATCATCATTGTCATCCCCATCATCCGATTCCTCATCGTGTGAATCTAGCTTTCTCTTCTTCTCAGCAGCTGCCTTTCCTTTCGGCCTCCCTCTCTTTTTGGGCAAGCCTTTGGCAGCTGCTTTGGCTGCTCTCTTCTGCTTGAGTTCCTCTTTTCTGGCCTCAGGCAGGTGATTGAGAAAACAATAAATAGTGACTTAATTATTGAAGTAGTCTTTAATGAATATATTAACTTAAATTTAACACGGGTCATATGAGATGCCACCCCTTGTTCAAAAGTGCCCAGCCTTCGTCTTTGCAATCTTTGCCTCAAGCCAAGCTTTCCATTTCCGGTTCTTCTCTGCAAATTCACTCTTTGATTCTTCTTTCTCACCAAACTGGTTGAAATCAGACTTTTCATTCTGGTCTAATTCATCAAACACTTGTCTTGCAAACTCTGCTTGGGCATGGGATGAAGTCTCTTTCTTGGGTGTTTTGTCCAGCAGCAAGAGTTGCTCAATCTCACCATCGTCAGCTCCATACTGTTTGGCCAAAAACGTAATCAAGTCCTTGCGAGATAGTTTCTCAGCCTTTTCCACTTCAAAATTTATCTCGACCACAAGTGCAAGAGTTTTGTGCGATAGCTCCTTGATAGCGTAAACAGCGAAATTCTGAGAAGCGGCTGCGGATGGCCAAATTGCGAAAAGGTCAGGCCAATCTCATCAGACCATTTCATCTCCGTGGGCTGAACCTCAACCATTGATGGATCATAGACACAAAGCCATCGAGCTTGGCCCTGCAGATCCAAAGAGTACTGCCACGGAAATTCATCAGCAGGGTCCGAATTCCTTGATATCGCAACTAGAGGCCACACCATAGTGCCCCAATAATGTTCATCAAGGACAAGAAAGTACTCCTCCACGCCAACAAAATTGAGCACGTAGGCTGAGAAGCAAAGTACATTCAATTGGCCAGCCTGCGCAAGCACAACAGAACATGAACAATAATAAATTACTTAAGACTATTAATATATTATTATAGACAATTTCCCCTTGTGAATGTACACAGTGAACAACAAGCGCCAGGCATATCTTAAATGAAAACTTGAAAATGATTTTCATAACTACTCAACCTGTCCTTGATCGCAACCCCATCTTTCGCCAGCTTGTTCGAACGATAGAACCTGATCCAGTTCCAAGCAGCAGCTGATTTGGTGAGAGCAGCTTCTGTCAGAGCTGGCCATTTCCTGGGCTTCATAATCCTGCCAAACATTCTCGAAATCTTGTGACTCGTGACTCCGGGGGTTGCGCAACCTCTTTGCGTTGAAGTTTGCACGGGTAGATCGAAGGCTTTCTATGAAGACTTCTTTGGACATTCGTGGGCCATGACGAATCTCTCTGGAGTCAAGAACATTGCAGTGATTGCAAACCTGCTGAACACAACTCCATGACATACGATCATTGGGCCTGGCCTTCTGTGAACTGCGAAGTCTTTGGTGTACATCCTCAATGACTTTAGAGTCTGGAACAGTTCGCAACATGCTAAAGAGGATTTGCTGCGCGGGCAATGTCTCCTGGCAGATTCTGAAATCTGACACTTCAAATGCAGTCAGCACAAGCCTCAAAGGAGTGCTGCAAGTCATGCGCAAATCTTCAGCTAGCACTGTTGCTGCTTCAGCTCGGGAGACTTCAAGACTTGTGAGTAGTCGAAGATCCTGTTTCATGCTTTGTAAGCAGTCATATTGACCTTGAACATTGAACTCATCCAGAAGACTTGCATACGCATACGGCCCAACTGAATGCTTAGACAGTGTGCCAGATCTCTGTGCAAGCAGCTGTGTCGCATATTGTCCCGCTTTTTTGGCAAAGCTGGGTTCATCATTTGTCCAACGAGCACCATGAGCCCATTTGTCAACACTGACCGGGTTTACCAACGAAGCTAGATCTCGAAGTTGGCAGGCTTCACTCCAGGACTTCTCAAATTCTAATGCACACTGCAGTGCATGTTCTGCTGTAGTCACTTGCTCGACCTGAGTGACATGAAAGTCCCACAATGGCT
>CAXIVM010002725.1:0-15000 GCA_964035705.1 Porites rus | reverse complement strand
TCGATGGGGCGACCGACACTGGGTGTTCATGAAAAGCATGGGTTGTTGGTTTTTGGCGTGCTCAGGACACTTCTGAAGAGTTTGTATGTATCTCTTGCAGCCACGGGTCACTCCACGTGTCATTGCCTTCAGATTCTCCCTGGTTCATATCAATGAAAGAAAGACACCACGTGGAAAAACCCGCCGCGATTTCAGGAAGACACTTCTGATTTGGGTCTTGATCACGGCCTTCCAAGCTCTTGGTGCTTTCGCTCAAGGTCGAGCGACCCGTGCCTTGGAGCTGTTTCAAATCGATCCACGGCGAAGGATCCCGTTTCTCAAGGAACGCAGCAAAAACTTTCCTGAATGTGTCGGGGACCGAGACGTACAACCATGAGCTTTTGACAGTTGGTTCCACAATTGCCAGCAATGCCCATATCTATGATTCGGACACTTTCTTTGATTTGGATGAGCCGTTCGGATGAGCCGTTCGACGATGAACAAGTCTTGTGTTGACCCGGTGTTGCAGTCTAAAACCCTTTGTAAAACGAGGGTTGTTCGGTACAGACCTACTTTACATCCACTGGAATCCATCGGGTTAGAGCTTCACACAGTGAAACACGTTCTGTGTTTGAACACAACACGTTTTTGTATACTGGTCCTGGACTGAAAGGGCTGGAAAATTGTGGATGGAGTGGAGCTGTCATTTGCCAGAAAGACTGAGAATCTCCAAGTGGATATGGCAGAATGCTTGAGCAGATTGATCCCTCCTGTCCACTTAGTCCGCTTTCTTTAAAATTAACATGCAGAAAGGAACCTTTTTGTATCCCAAAAAGAAGGCTGGCACCAGCTCCAAATTGCAAAGGGGCCTGGCCTGGGGTGAGGGGTTGGTGCCATTTACTCTTTGATCTTTTTCAACACACATCGACCGTGGTGATGTGGCACCTCTTTGCTGATGGAGCAACAGGGCGGAGGTGACAGAGATTTCAGAGGTTGACACAAGTTACTTCAAGATGTCTTGAACAGATGGGGTCTACTATAAAAGCTTGGACATTTGTGCCATCGAACCGCTGAAACCACCGTAAAATGGCCATGGCGGCCATGGCCACCAGACGCCCAAAGAGTTGAACAAATAGGTTGTGCTTGCTGTCTCGCTGTCTCATTTTGAGTTCTTTGTTTGACCCATGGGTATCCACAAGAAGCAGATTGAGGTGACTTTCCAGTTAGCTCATTTCTAGGAAACCTTCCACACAGGTGCTCTTTCGAGTGAGCCAAAGTCATTTTCGCCCAAAGAGTGTGAAAGCCTGTCCAATGACTTGTTCAGACAAATGGCTGTTACATGCTCATACTCAAACTAGATATTCTAAGAGTTCAATACTTCAATGTGTTCCGGTCCCGCTGCGACCGCTGTTTCCAAAAAACCATGCCCTGTTTGGTTCATCCCTGCCGCTATTCCCTCGCTTCAGGGACAAACATTTGGTACGCGGTGGCGTGGTTCGCATTGGTCTCCTGCATCTTTGCCATCATGTGGCGCTGCTCTCGATAAGAGACGTCTCAATCCAGATAGGAGGCCTTTATTCTGGGAGATGACACTTGGAGAAGGAGAAGGAGTGTATCAGACTCGTCATGTCTGTAGCCGCAGCAATTAATTACGAATTAGAGTCCAGAACCCTTAGCACTTTGCATATTCCAGGGGATTCACTTACCACTATACATGGTAACTTAAACCAGAGGTTCCAAGGACTATAGCAAACCACTGCGATGACTTGCTGTAGACCAAAGGACAACCCTCCAAGGCTAAAGACATCTTTCCCTGCTGGATGAACTTCTCCAGCTTGGGTTGTATGGTATGGTCATATGGGTTTTGGGGTCCATTGGGTCAACAGGTTCTTTGGCCGATCCCAACACCAGTCTCCAGCCGGCGATGTCCAAGACCCACCCGGATGGATGTCGCGGTGGTTCCTTGGTTCCACCGCCGACGGAGCGTGGTTCAATGCGGCTGGTGAATTTACGTCTACGCATATATAATATATATATAATATATAGTTGGGTTTAGAATTGGTTCAATGTTCTTCCATCAATAGGAGATGGGACATCCCAATTGTTTTACCATACGTTGTTTTCTTCACGCCACGATTCTGCTTTCCAAGTGGATCATGTCACCCACTCAAAGGCTGTCCAAAGGCCGGTCATCCACGGCTTGGGGTTCCGACGTCGGAACAGGCTGAACTTGCCCACGGTCGAGGACCGATGCTTCCATAATGTGATTTTAACAAAAGGGACTCCCCTATTCCATCTTGGCAGATCTGCCCCGCCCAAAATAGTGAAGCTCGATCAGGGAAGAGGTAGGATCAGGGACGAGGTAGGGTGTTATAAGTCAACCAGGCACAAGTGATTTTGTCCGTGAATCTAAGTTGCTATCAGAACTGCTTTCAACAAACGCCAGCGGGGCCAGTAAGGGGTCATTGGGCCGGCCAAAGTGAGCTTGGAAGCTGCCACTTTTGTGTATTGTAATGCCTGTCACATTTGTTCCCTTTCAGAAAGAACGAGGGACACTGGGGGGCGGCAGCTGTGTATCCGACCATTCGTCCTCTACATTGTCATGAGTTTGGCTCTTTCATCTAGTGTGCGAAACACGCAGGCACAGATCTTGTGGCGACGCAGTGCACCGCATTCCTGGTGCATTGCAGCGTGGGGAAGCGACACTCCCCCATGTGATCTTAAAAACCAAACTGCCCACCAACAAAATTGCTAACACGATCTAACACGTGCCATGTAACGTATCAACTGTCCGCTATTTAAGTGCGCCTCATCTGAGAGACATTAATCATTGAAAAGGTGGCGCTGTATTTGGCGGGCAGTGGTTCCAAGGCTTCAATCTTGTTTCCACTGACCCTACACTTTAACCTGAGACTGCCCGTGTTCTTCACATCTACCTAAGCTGGTTAATTCTTGCTTGCACTGGGCTCCTTTTCACTTTTTTCCTTGGTTGGACACTTCTTTGTATTGACCAACTCTTAAGAGAGAGGCAGGTGCGTGGCATCGTCTGATTTTGGCTCAATGCCTGCAAATCTGGGGGTTTTCCAGACAATATGCTGGCGGGAGCTCTGTCCAGGCTTGAGAAGTGCATTAGTCTGAAGGTGCTTGGTTTGGTAGCTAGAGGTGTTTCAACATTTTAACATTACCAGTTTCAATTTGCAGCCGTCTCTCAGGTAAAAACTTGTGAAGGCTGAAATGAAACTTTATGTATGAGCATGTTTGTTGAATTCCATTTACGTATATTTAAGTAAGGTTTTTCTTCAACACCTGTTTCGTCAGGCCTTGCCAGCTGCACAGCCACGTTTGTTTCATGATGTTCATGACGTGGGTTGTTTTTCTGTGAACTTGGAGAATATTGAGCATCATGGAACAATGAAACCATAAGTAATTTGAGTTAGAAACCCTGGCAGGTGACTCAGCACTAACGACTGGATTTGGACTGACTGGACGACTTGCTGCATCATATGTTGGAAAAACAAACGTGCTAAGAGCGCAGACCAGGCGCAGCTCAAGCGCGGACCAGTCAAACTACATTGTAAAATAGTGGAATCAGTAGGTATACCCAGTAGGAAGGCTGGCTGTTGTAAAGCTCTAGTTCCTTTGTTAGCCGCCACTGGCTGGTTTCCAGTATTGTCGTGCTTGGCAGCTGGGACTGCATTTGAATTGGTTACTGGTTTCTTTGGTTGTTGGTTGGGTCGTGCCAGTTGTGCAAACTGTTAAGTCAAAATACATTGCCGACAGGTGCTGGTCTATGTGGAAGTTTTTGCAAATGTGATCTGCATATTGTAACACGCATGTTGAAATCGGTGTGTTTGGGCAGGTTGCATGGAAGGGCCAGACAGGCGCAGACCAACCAACACACAATGTGTAACAAATTGTTTTGTGAGTTTTCTTTGTATAGTGCTCGCCCCTATCAAACGAATCCGGCGCATTTGACAGTGGATTAGAGTAGAGGGAAGCCGGTTGTTGATTCATTGATGTTATCTTGATAGCTTTTAAAGAGAAAACAAGGCCAAGGGCCAAGGCAAAGATAAGTGGAGATGGCGAGACACAAAACGGCCATTTCATGTTAACTGGAACAGTGCCTTTTGACCTCGCAATGTTTTATTGCAATAAATTTTCCCCTTAAACTGAAACTTCATGGGTTGAGGCAACCATACTAGTACAGGCCCCCCAGGCAAGACGTACTCAGGTGAAACTTATGTATCAGCACGCCTCCTCAACCACTCTGCGCTGCCTTTCTATCCCAGCCTTTCCTGTATATTTAACTACAGGTTTGGTTTCCCCCACCCTGATATAGGCAAGCACAGTCCATACCACAGTGCACTGCCTTCCTGATGCCGTCTACTAGCATGAGAGTAGCACGAGGAAACCAGACTCCTAACCAGGATTTCATTGCTAGCTAGCAACATGTCTCTTGAAAGCAAGCGCTTTTTTGAGCAGTTTTGCCAGAGCAGAACCGGCCAGAATCAAGTTGTAGCGCATTACCCGACTCATTGCACAAATGGTATATGCTGGCAGTTGAGTTGAAACCACTGGGGAATCCTACCTTTTCCCCGCTCGTGCCTCTTCCCTGGTAATCACGCTCCCCCCAAACTAAAAGGAGCACCATATAGTCGCAAAGGATACCTGAGTTGGGGCCCCGCATCCAAGATAGCCGTTCATGCCACACTCTCCCTTTTTCATATTTGTTTGCACGATGGTGGAAGTGCTGGGCAGACAGATCACTGCCCACATCGGCTGTGGGTGACCAATTTCCTATAAGCAGTTTCAGCCGTAGCCGCGAAGTCGGGAGCTGGCTGCAACCAATTCCTATGCCATCGACGCAGTTGGTCCCCCCGGGAATCGATTTCCTTGCGATGTACGACCTACACTGATTGAACAATATATGCACTTGTTTCCAATGGAGATCTACGATTTGAAATCCAGAACGTGTTGTTTCTGTATAACAGTTAATCCCTCCTTTTCAAGCAATAATTTGTTGGCAAGTTGGCGCCCAACAATGGGGCTTTGTGGATGGTTCCTGGGCCCTGTCGATTCATCCGTTTCTTTCTTGGCCAAGCGGCCGTTTTTCAAAAAACGGCGGGCGACCTTCTTGGCAAAGCCACTGGAGGGCCAGCAAAAAGTGGGCATCGTTTTGTGATGTTTGGACTGAAGAAGCAAGCACAAAACCATCGACATGGTCAGTAGGGTATCTTGACCGCTGGCATGTTTCAAACTCGATGGTGATGAAAGATGATGAGAGTTGCAAGACATGACCTAAGTGGGTTCCGTACCAGTAAACCCCTTGCATGGTCATGAATGGACTCAGAATCACCTGTGCAGCATTCAACACCGCCGGGTTACAGGGTAACAGGGGATCCGATGCTGCCAAAAAGTGTGTTGATGTGTGTTGTTTTGTGTGCATGTGTTTTTTTCATTCATTTGCCAAGTGAATGTTCGTTTTGGCCCAGAGCCTCGAAGTGTGGCGTTGGGTGTGTGGATGGTTTCTTGTTCATTCGTTCGATTTCGCTGGGAGTTCTGAGAGCTCCTGTTTATGACTGATGTGGGTTCATCATCCGAGTTCACAAAAACATGTATTTTTTTGGCTTGTCATCTAGACGGAGCGATCCTTCTTCCATCGGTCTCGGGTTTCCACGTTGCCTTTTCCACGGCGCAACGCTCATAACCTTTCGGATGAAAAGGGACAAACACCTGAAGGGACAACATATATCTTTGGCAAATGCAAGACTCTATATAAATACAGGATGGACACACAGTGACAGTGACGAACTGTTTAGGGTAGTGCGTTCAAACTGCCAGTGACAACAAGGATCTCAAGTGCCAAGCCCGAAGCTGTGCCTACTTCGCTGGGCCCGCCTTCCTTTGATTCCTGCGATTCTTTCACGACCGACGCAAGACTTCGGAAAAAACGTTGGGTGCTAACTGATGACCCAGTTGATCGAACCGGTCCCCAGTTGATCGAATTGGTTTTAACCAATAAAGGTCGATCTTGGATCGAACCAGTTCACGATGACCCCCTTAAAGAAGTTTGAGGTCCTGGACCTGGTCTTCATATGTCTTCATCGGTTCCCAGTATGCCCCAGTTCAATCTTCCTTGGTCAAAGGCGCCATGCAGGCCCTGTGAGAAGCCAACATATGTGATTTTTGTGCTTTTTGAGCAAGTGGTAACCTCACATCCTACATTCTCCCCAGAAGCTCGGGACACCTCTCACAGACTGGGCCAATCTGGCTTCACGGCGCCGGAATGCCCTCCCCTCTGCCGCAGTCACCTCCCCGGAGGTCCATCACCTCGAGGAAGTCGGTGCACCTCGTCACCGACCCGACTTCGAGGAAGTGGCCGAACCGACGCGTGGATCGTCAAACCGACGCGTCGGTTTCGCGGGGGCAGGGTTGCCCCGCGGAGTGTCACCCGGACCTACTCCGCAGCAGAAACTGAACGTCTGAAGTCCATGGAATCATGGTGACTTCAATGGAAAGCGGATCATGGGTTAGTGGAGTTCACCACCTGTTTGGTCTTCGGATTTCTGATTTCATGGTCATCCGAGTCTTTGGGTCCGTTTTGCATCCGATGTCACCATAGACAGTCCGAGCCCCGTTTGGTGGTGTCTCCCTGTGTCATAGCTTACCGAATCGGTCATGATCATCCTCGAGCCTTGAGCAGACAGAACAACCAACAGAGGTTAAGTGACTAGGACCCTACCAGGGATTACCAGGGTACCTATGGAATAGCCTATAGGGTTCTTCAACCTCTGTTGGAATGACCAACATTCTACACATTTTGGAGAGATTTCCCTAGAGTTCCTTGGATCCAATATGTGTCCATGGCCACAGCCCAGGACTTCGCCATCGGTCCAGGACTTCTCCAGGTGATTCCCGGGAAGTATCCTTCACTGTATGATACTGTATGCCTTGTCAGTGGTGGACGAATACCTGGTGGAAGTCATGACAGATGACATCAGAATGTGTCCTTTGGCCTTTGGAGTAGGGAACCTTTGAGGTCCTAAAAATCCCTCCAGGTTTGCTGACCTCTTTGGCACTGGCAGTCTTGACTCCCCATCAATGAAAAGGGATTTGTGTATGTAAATACATGTAAATATGCCAGTCCCACTGGTCGTGTTTGGGATTGGCCCCCAACATCCGTTGGTCTAAACCGCTCTTGGAGGAGGCGCCCCAAGCGAAACGGCTCTTCGCAGCTGCGGCCTGGAACAAGCCCGGTCCACGTGGAAAGGGACGAGGTGCGGAGAAAAACGCATGGGGTGCGCCTGGTGGGACTGGCGCCAGTGGCGAGACTCGGCACATGCTCCACCGATCTCCAGAGGTCAGAAGCCATGTAGATCCAACAAGATCCAACCAGAAACACCAGCTGTGGCGAACCCGGGTTCGCTCCCGGTTGCTGTTTTGAGAGACTGGGAAGACTCAACAGTCACTGCTTGGTCCTCTCTTCGCAGGCCTTGCAACGCGTGCCTTAACGTACGGTTGTTCTAGCTTCGAGGCTACTGTTACAATGGGCACATTTGGGTGAACACGGACCTGTTCCACACCTTGAGCAACCCAAAGCCAAGAATGAACTCCCCCAAGGGCCTAGGGCTCACATGCCTATACTACCCAGACATCCATGGACTGGCCTATTTACCTACCATCGGGCTGGTTGAAAGGGGGTCAATCTAGGCATGTATTCCAGCCCCGGGTTTGGGCTATAAGTATTTCTAAGTATTTGTTTGAGTATGGCATCCACCAAGCGTCAATGCTTGCATGCATGTCTTGCTTTGATGGGATTCCTGGCCATGGACTGCGCTAAACTAAGCCGGGTTTCGTTTAAGATGTCTTTCCTCAATTCAATCCATACGAGTCTGGTCCGATGAGAACCAGATGTGAGGCGAACACTCGAACCCTGGTCGTCTCGATGAAGTGAAAACACGGCATGTCATAACCCGGAGAACCCCGCATTAGTCAAACTTTCAGCGGCCAAAGGGAACCTGCTTGGACCCGCAGCAGAGTTGGTGTGAGTACGTTTTTTGTGTGACTTGAAGTAAGTAAGGTGGTGTGCGTGAGACGCGGCGGGAGGAGTCGCAACACGGCGGTATGCAGACTGGGAACAACAAGAGCTTGGACCCTCTCACTCATCACCCTCAGATTGGCCGTCACGTACGTTCTTCGTTCCTTCCGACGTGTGTGTGTGTGTGTCGGACGTTGCGCATCGTCCGACGGAGGGAAAGACGGACTAGTTCGGGCGTCCGGGCGGCACTACTTCGAAGGCGCGCTCGGTGGAGACCGCGGATGCGCGCCAAAAGGGAAGATCCAACGAGTCTAGGGAACCCACCGACTGGTGCGACAAAAGGGAAGGTGGATGAACAAGACACGAATCGGGGCTCCTCGCCTTACGAACCGAACGGAACGAGAGGACGCTACGAACGGAACAATCACTGGGGGCGAAACTTCCCTCACTAAATCACCTAGTCGCGCCAAGGACTTCCGGTCTGGTTTTGGGGCGTGACGGTGTTGCTCGTGCTGGGGTGTGAGGAGGTAACAGCTGGACTATATAGCTTATATTACAATTAATATTGTTGTTTGGTGAGTTGTGCACCGGGTGCACCCACTTGTTTGGAATACTCATGGAAGGGCTAGGCATGCAGACTTGTAGACTTACTTCCCCTGCCGGGAAGCCTTGCTTTAGGCACCAGTCTGAACAACGTAGACTCCACGGCAAAGAACTGCAGCATTGAAGAAGGTTCAACCTTTGTTTTTGTCCATGTCTTCTACTAAAACTATATCCTCAGAAGGTGGTCAGAACCGGCCTGGCGCCCACCATAACCATCGAACCGAAACCGAGGGGTGGCCAGAACCCGCCTGCGTATATGATGCAAATTGCAAATAACTTCACTAGTTAAGCGCCTGGTCGAGATACCTGTGAGGTTTCACAGGCGCTTGAGGACCTTTGAGCCCACATGCCAAAGCAGCTATTTCGCTGATGTGGGGTTTGGAATATTGTTGAATAGGGTACTGTACTTTGAGGCCGCCTGACTTTAAGATCTTTTATATAAGAAACATTTGCTGAACCTTCGTGCCCACAAGAACCACCCATTTCATTTCTGGTGTCAGGAAACACTCCAGCAGCACCAGGGAGCCTGAAAAAAAACACGTGTGTTTGTGCAATGTGTTGGGCACCTGGTGAGTCAGTACCTTCCAACTGTTGCTTCATGTCCGTCCACGTGCCATGTCCGTTGAAAAAGAACATGGTGGACAGACCACCCGACGTTGACAGATCGAAACGTGGACAGACCGGGATGACCACGCCGACGACGCCACGGCGACGTGGTCTCAGCCGACAGCCGCCAACCCTTACTTTGGCACCTCGGCGGGTGGAGTTGCCATCATTTCGGGTGGTTTGAAGGTATACTATATACGGGTGCCTTTCAGCAAAAAGGTTCCTTCTTCTCTGACATCAATGACGGGGACTTTTGAGTTGGCACTCTCAAGAGATCCTTGCGTATATAGGTTGTGCAAGTTCAGGTCTTGTGCGAGTGGCCGCACTGGGCACCCACGTGAGCCTCGAAAGCCACGCCACTTTGAACCATGCATGACCATGCTGCATGCTGTATATATGTTGCTCACTTGCGATAGATCCCAGCTTGGAGTGGTGAAATCTTCAGGGAAGACAGGACGACATGTGTTGGACCTTTGGATGGAACATGGACCTCGAAGCAGTTTGCACGTGCCAATGTCAGTGTTCACTGATATCACATCCAATCGCCCAGTTGCTCATTTTTGTTGGCATCTACCAGGACCTTCCAACAGGTGTTTCTACATAGCCTCTTAGAGGTAAAGGGGTGTCCAAAAACCACCTGTTGGAAGGTCCTGGCACTTAGCCCAAAGAAAGATCTACTCGATCTACTGTTACAAGCAACTGTCACACGCCGGAAGTGAAAAGAAAAGCGCGTAAACCCTGCGTCCAAACCGAGGCAGCTTGGCCACTGAGGCACGTCAGCGAGACGGTGTTTTCCTTTCGAAGGAATCACAGTGAGTCGCAGCTGAGTTCCCAGACACGGCCGATGGGACAGGCCTAGTTTGAGATGTCGGCCTGCAACCTTAACCATGATCATCCATCCCACACACAACTAATGGGACTGCCATAGGACTGCCGATCAGGCCTGGGGTGGTGCCAGGGGGGTCAACGGGGCGGCATATATGGCAGTCCCATGGAGTGTAGTGTTTGGGCATTGCTCTTTGTCAAGCAGGGGGTCTTTGTACTGTCAATCTTGTAATCCCACCAGTTCCTTTGGGCTTGGTCGATGGGAGACCCCTCCGGCGCGGTCTTGAAGAGGTCTTGAAAGCGGCCGGTCTTCTTGACACCAAACGTGGGTCATCACATGTCACAAAGCGGACAGCAGTCCAGTGAATTTCCAGTTCTAGATCTATAATGATATCATCATGATCATCATATACACTCTTAGAATTGAGACCCCTCAGATTTGGATTCTGGATTCTTTCAATCAAGAGTCCACATAGTCCACATTCGGTTGGTGGAATCCCGAACGGACCACCAATGAGAGAACGACCCTCCGGTCGGTCGGTCCAATGGATCTCCAGTCGGTCGGACCACACCTTCGATCCATCGAGCAGTTTTTGGAGGCGATGCCCCAAAAGAACCAGGTTCTGACAGATGTTCTTCTCAGGATCTTCCCTGTAGCAGATGTTTAGGAATGTTGAAAAAACTTGATTTAGACAGGGCTGAAGAGTGGGTGTGAATCCCCAAAATCAATTGGTTTGTAATGGTTTGTAGGTGCCTTTGGAAATTCCCAAGTTGTGTCCCCTGCCGTGGGCTGCATTGTTTGTGGTGCTGCCTAGTCCTCCCAAACCCGGCGCCTCAGGCGTTATTAAGTCCTATAGGAATGCATCCTTGTAGCCTAGAGACAGATTAATGGAAAGCAATCAACAAGCATAATTGTGTTTGGAACACCAGTCGAGCAATCACGATCACAGGAGCCTTTTGTCCGATGTTGTCGGTTACACAGCTTTGACTTTGACTTTGGCTAGCTCTCTGTGAGAAATCTCGCGAGCTTCGTGAAACACACGCACAAACAAATTCAACTTCTCCAACTGGGTCAGCATCATCGTGGAGCGGCCGGTTACACAGCTGCGCTAAACCAAAAGTCCAGGAGCCTTTCTGTTGAGACTCCAACTCAGAGTTTTCTTAGCCAATCCCGTTGTCGATGTGCAGGACACTTGCGCTTGTGGCTCCAGCAACATAGGCGCTGTGGCACATGCGACGTGTCCGCGACGCGTCCGGTGAATCCCAAACGGATCAGTTGGGGGACTGGCATGCCAATCAATTGTATACCGATCAGTTGAGGATTGGAGTCAATGCCATAAATTCTAGTCCGGAGTGGTTGGGGGAATAGAATCAACAGAGATGGCCTAACTGCCATGCAATGTTGTTGCTTTTCTTCATACTATGCTTATGATTGACGATTTTAACAGATTTAAGCTCAGGCTACCGGCTACTCATAGAACTACCCATACGCATGCGATTGCTGGCCAGCACTTCATGCGAGAATACGCATTGAAGTCTTCAGCACAGATGTTTGATCTGGTGATCCTCTTGTGATGCCCAGGTGGGAATGGCAAGGATGTTCTTTACCAGGACTTCTTGTTGCCATTGTTGAAAAGGTTGCCAAGCAAATTGAACACGGGATCGCTTTCATCAGCCACTGTCATGTCCGAAATGTGCATATCGATGTTCAGTTTAACTCGGTTTAAGTGTCATTGGAACAAATGGATATTTTCTGGCTCTTCAGCACATTGTGTGGTTTAAATGTGTTGAAACGGAGGAGGCTTCAACCCAACAATCTTGTCAGAATACTAGGGCTTGGAGTGCCAATATCATAGATGCAGCTTTGCATCTCCTGACCGTACACGTCTTGCACGTGGCTGTTGGTTTGGTGACCCTTGCGTTTTCCAACGCCCGTAGCGTCCTTCAACTGTTGCCTTCACAACCATCCTTGCCCTGGAGATGTAGCACTCTGCTTGACTGATCTGCTTGACCAATCGCTTTGTATCACCAGTCGTGCCCAGACCGGCCCACACCAGCGAGGCCGTCACATGTGCTACGACTGCGGGCGCCAACGAGAAGCGCCCTCCAAATCACAGGCGCGGCCGACGGACGCGACATGGGTGTTGTTAAGTTTAAGTCGACAAAGGGCGGGAAGAGTGAAATGAACTGACATGGATGTGAAAAGCTTAACTCCCAGTGACTGAGACCCCCGAACGAATCTCCCAGCTAACCTGGCAGAGCACCAGGTTAAGTTCGTCGCCTGCTTCCCATACACCAGATGGAGCCTTTCCTCAAAGGCAATCAAAGTTGATCACATATCTTTTGACGCACAGAACTCAGGACTACGCAATAGGATCCAGGACATGATTCTCCATCAGCAGGGTCGTCCAGGACTTAGCCAAGTTCTTCTAAAGACGGCTTTCTGGGACGGCTGATGACAGAAACCTCAACCTTTCGGACGGAGTTGCCGCTGACAGGTTCCTCTCTTCTCGTATACCACCTGTTTTGCCTGTTCTGTACTGGACGGTCGACTCTGTCGGGTGTCGAACAGGTGGGCGACCGACGCGACCCACAGACGCGACCGACCCGAACCGGAGGGTCGGACCCAAATCCTCGAATCCGAACTGGTCAGGGGTCTGGGGTTCTCACCAATCCCGATCGGTCTGCTTCGGGACCGGTCGGGCTGGTTTCACGGAGCGTCTGGGTGGGTGAATTCTCTCTTCTTCCCCTTAGTGTATTCCTCAACCTTTCACCAGGGCAAATTGGGTTGAGACCGATACGTGCATTGCATTGAGCAACATTGACATGTTCCAAATTCTACAAAGAGGGTGTGATACCCCACGTTCGAATGAACAAAAGCTGGAATCACATGAATGTTCAATCAGTTTCACATCGTTTCACATAGTTTGAATGTTTAACTTGTTCCCCTTCGACAAGTGTTAGGATATACATGTGCAGGTGTTGTTCACATACTGTCCAACCGATGCGACAGGGGCAAGAACGATCTGCCAGAGCGATCTGCCAGTATCAAGGCACTGAGAAACCCCTAACAGAACCACCCATGATGTCCATTTATATCCTACACCTCGGTGGGGTGATGTTTTGTTCACCGATCTTCGCAGGCCGCCCTAGAGGGTTTTTATTGCTGGAACAGTTCCTGACCCTAAATATGACTCTAGGGATCCACTGCCTGCTGAGGTGCCTGTTTGGATTGGGTTTGCAGGCCGGCAGACCTTGTGAGTATGTGGAATTAGGGCCTCCGGCCTCCTGTGCCAGAGCCATGGACACTCCAGACAACGCAATGAGCGTTCCGGTGCAGTTCATCAGTGGCAAAGTGTCTGTCTTGAACGTCATGCCAGACATGACGCTCGGGAAGTTCAAGCAGCATTTGAAGGCACGATGTGCTGAGTCGCCAGAGTGCGCTCCGCAAGGTGAGTAGGTCCTGCATAAGTATGTGTGACCTCTAGGGTCATCCCTTCTGTGGCCGGATCCTTTGGGTGAAGTCAAGGAGTAGGTCGGTCCTGTTACAATCCCAAAGGTAGTGGACCCCTTGTGAAGAGCGAACTGGGAAGTCCAATCTCACCTGCCGCTTCAGGGGCGAAGCATTGTTAGCCAGGGTGCGAGTAGTTGCTGGCAGACGAGCTATATCATTCGTCATATGCTAGCATATAACATATATACCAAGCCTTCCAAGAGGTGTCTGTAATTGGCCTTTTAGAGGTGATTGGGGCTGTCCAAAATCCACCTGTTGGTTTTGGTCCTGGTATAAATGGTACGTATAGATCAACGATGATCAACCTGTGTATATTATATATTAGTATATACATATAATGATCTATTAGTCGTTAGTTTGATTAGGATGGAGACAAAGTTCATGGGGAGTCGAGAGTCATATATGTCCACGTCATCGCTCGTGGCGTCGTTGGACGTCGTTGCTGAATGTTTGTGGGTCGTTGGACGTCGTATGCCATCCTTTGATCTTTACTTTGTACATAGTATACATAGTCTTTGACATAGTCTTAACTGATCATAGCTTTGTCATTCCCAAGATACTGGGAACATCTGGAAACCATGGGCACTTCCATCGGACGCACACCGCCCGGCTGATGGCCTGATGGCAAGTATTAACGTAACCTCAGCTTGGAACTGTGAAGAGTTGAAGAGTTGTTCATCAATCACCACCTGTCCTTGGTTCATCCAGCTTGGTTACTGTAGGCGTTTCATCCATCGGAAGATGAACTCACTGGGCTACTAAGCACTGTGCATGTGGTGCTCGATGGCAAGAAACTTGGAGTGCAAAAGCTGAAACAAAGTGAGGTGTTTGAGGGCTTGTGTGGCTCGCTTTGTGGTTTCGAGGCTTTGAGGATCGAAAAGCCTTGTCTTGTGGCATCTCGGTTTGTCTAACCGAGGAAACTGGAGCATCAAGACCGGACGACCCTTCACTCAGCAGGGATCTCCCCAACTGCGGAAGTTCAGGTGATGTTTACTCTGGACCCGCCGGTGGAATGCGTGAGCAAAGACCACTCGCCTTGTAAGGGAAGCTTGCTTTTTGCCCAAAAAGGGTTTCTATTTTCCCCGAAAGGATCCAACAGGTGCAGGGGAAGTTGATTCCTTGTGTTGCTTCCTGGCTCCTTAATCAAGCAAGTCCAAGGAAGCCGATTAGTGGATGTGAGCATCCCCGATTCAGTCGCTTGGATTAGTCCCATGGCCTTCTTCGACTGCCAGGCCTTGCTGCGGATTCGCCTGCCCGACTCCCTGACGGAGATCGGACGCGCGGCGTTTCAGCGGTGCAGCAATTTGAAGATCTTGAACATCCCGAACTCTGTGACAGTGATTGGAAGGAGCAGCTGGTTTTGGAGGGTGCAGGTTTTTGGGTGATGCGCCATTGAGTTTCTTAAAGTTGACAAACTTTTTTGGAGGGTGTGGCA
>CAXIVM010002724.1:0-13000 GCA_964035705.1 Porites rus | reverse complement strand
TCTGGCCTCACCGCCAAACGATCGTCTATAGACTCCTCCTGTGACCACACGTGACCATTTACACCCCGACCGGTTCACCCGAGTGGACAGGACCGCGGCCTTCATGGAGCGGGGGTCCCGGAGCATCAGCACGAACTTCTGCTCTTTCAGGTCGTCCAAAGGAATCCGCAAGAGTGTACCTCGTTGAAGTGGAATGAGTCTATCTGGGGAGGCACCTGAGACCGGGTGATCTAAAAAGAATGACATGTCAGCTGTTCTGTCTGGGTAGAGCATCATGGATGATTACAAACACGGAGCTTCCCGTTTGGCATTTATTACGGGGTCCTTGTCCATCAACAGAATCTTCATGTTCACTTCTGTCATCTCCCCTTTTCCAAAAGCAAGCAGCAAGTCTATATTTACGGTCTACATCCGGTCTACATCTGTCTGCATGCAATGCGTGTGTCTTGAAGAGAAGCCGGCTCGAATTGAAAGAAAAGGCCGGGCCACTGGCATTAAAGAGCGCGACCGTCTTGATGATGCTGCGATCCGGTTGTCCGCTGCACATGCGGTCGACACGCTCTTTGAACTTCTGGCTGACCTGGCCCTCACATCCCTTGCATTGGTAAAGGCACACGAGCCTCGCAGCCGTCGCGAGGCTAAAGTGCTTGGGGGTCGAAGCCAGGACGTGTAATTAGGACATCGGCCCCAACATTCAGCACAACACCCGTAGACTCTGGCAGTAGTCGCTCCGGAGTCTCTGCAACTCGGCTTCTATCACTCCATCGAGCCCCAAAAAAAGCGGTCTCTGGATCCACGAGGTGCTTTCATAGGTGCATCGCTTCTAGTAACAGGTGCCTTACTAGTAGTAACAAGAAGCTACTAGTAACAGGTGCATCGCTTCTAGTAACAAGTGCATTAATCATCCATCAGCTCAACTCAGCATGGGGGCAAGCAAAGGGCCACTTTAAAATGATACGTACTCCCCAGGATCAAGCAAACACATTGAACAAAATAAACAACATCACATATTTAAACAATCCGACGATGTCTGACTTTTGAACAGTTGCCTTGCATCAACCTCTCCCATCCGGTTTTTGTTCCAGGTGACCGGCGTACAGCTTGCTCTTCTTCGTCAGGTGCCAGGTCCACATGGAATTTGTGAGGAATCAGCTCTTCCTAGGAATGCACTTTATGAAGCTTGCAGCTTCAAACGTCGGCCCAGCCGGGCCGTCAACAAGCATAGATACAAAATAATACAACACGTGCAGCACATCAAAGGGATTTGGAAGGAGGCTGGGTGAAATCACCGAAATCAGTTGATCAGCCAGCCATGGCTCTGACCACAGGCCCCAGCCATTGCCGTTGAAGGGCTCGAATATGTAAGGGCGATGCCCTTTATTTCCAAAGAGATCGCCCCAGAAGCAGGATCCTGATGGACATGAGGGGGAAACAGAAACCTTCAATGCTCAGCTTGGGCAAAACAAATGTTCACACCCTGATCCGGTCCCCGACGCGAGTACACACACAAGAAACATAAATAGATAATTCAATATATATATATACAGTATATACATATGTTATATATTATGTGTATGACATTATGTGACTATAAATGTGGGACACCTGACAGTCATCCAGAATGTCCCTGCCTGAACGCCCCATGGATAAGAAATGCAACTTCTTGGCCTGGGGTTTCTTCTGCATTTGCATCATGGAGGCATCCTCTGGCTCCCGAGCACCCCATGCCAAGGCCAGGATGAATGCCACACGTTCGAACATGGCCGTATTGAGGGATCGAACCTCGCCCAAGTGACCCCGGCTTGAGCCAGAATGGCGAGGTCGTCAGAATGCTGCTGAGCTTTAATGTGACCTATGGAAAAGTGCCAGAAGTCAGAAATCGTCAGAACCTCCAAATGTTGTGGGTTGCCTGACTGTGGAACATGCTGATGGATTGCGGCACCTAAATCAAATCTGTGACAAGCACCGTAAGCACAGCACCCTGCAGCCCTGCGGGTCCTTTCCAAACCACCTGAGTAAAGTGGCCCGTGCCAGGTGTGAAGGTGGCTTTCGCAAAGTCGTATCCAGGGCTGACGATTTCATCGTACCAGGCCTTGACCATCCTGGCAAGGTCGCACGAGTTCGCATCTGCCGAAAGCATCCGAGACCAAAATCTGTCAAATCTTTTTTGGGGGCATGCAAAGCCAAGACAATCAAGAACGGACGTGTACGGTTGGACTATGTTGGACTATAATTATGGGGTTGTGGGATTGATGATGTACCTTTCACTACCTGTCCGCATTGAATTGGAACTCTCTGAGACATCTCATGACCTTTTGCACGGCTTCGTCTGGTGCACAAGCTTCCCGAAACAGCCACGAACCATTACTTTGCACATGGGAAAAACACATGATGTACGGACGTCTTTAACGGACCTGTGGTTGCTTTTATGTCCAATGGCAACTTAAACTCACAGCCTCCAGTGCCTCCAGCGCAGTATATAGTCAAACGGAACATGCCATCTTCGCCGCCTTTTGCCAGGCCATCGATTAAATCTATGGGAACTTTTGGATACTTTTGGTACCAACCCAACCCCAGACGTTCCCATATGGTCCATCACAGCCTCTTCCAATCGGTCCGCTCGCCGGCCTCTCAGCTGAGCTTCCCGGTGCGCTGCACCAAAAGATGTTCCTCGGCTTGCTGCTCCGTGGTGCGAGGTCAGTGGTCACAATTGCTCCGATTGATTGACCACGGGAGCCATCAAAACTTCCAAGGCTTACTTTCAGGAGCCATCCGGTGTTTGTTCACTACTTTCAAGATCATTTTCGGGGGGCACCAAGAACACATTGGGTTGGCTGCTCCTCCTGCTCCAAGCTAGATTGTCAAGAGGCCCTGTCCGCAACCCCATGTTCAGAATTTAACAATTAAGCAAGCGTAGGCATAGTCCAAAACCTGCCTCAAACACCTTGGACTCGGACGGTCTGGTTGTTACAACTGGTGTGAATCCATACAACATTCCCCGCCCACATAACAAAAGAGCTGCCGCGGTCTTGTAAGTGTGGTTCGATGATCTTGCAAATCGCCTCTAGATCTTCTGTTTTCAAACAAGTCTGCTTGCAGCAATTCCGTTCCCTTTGTATACTTGCTTCTGAAAGTTTGAGGCGTCCGAAGCTGCCAACAAGTGGACCAAGATCTGTCCCTAGGGCGTGGGTTTTTGCCAAAATCAGTCGGGGATTATCTAGGAGCGAACCAATCAGCACCAGCACGGCTGGGTGTCAGGGTTGCACCAACTTGTGTTTCCCAACTCTTCTAACCAAACATCAAACCTGCTGGGTGTCTGGTGTGAAAATCAAGTGCATCGGACCTGACCATGGATGAAAAAGGTTTAATTATGTTTGTTTCATCTGGAAAAGGGACCACGTTGAATCAGGCGCCCAGCGGCTGAGCCCAGAAAAAATACTGCTGAGAATCCAGGTGCCCATGGGTGCCCATATTCAAGTACGGCCCCAACATTGATTGCCGGTTTCGGTTGGCACTGGATGTGCGCTTCCGGATAGCAAAACCTCTCCATCTCTCCATGCGTGAGTCGCACAAGACCTATCCATGTGGCAACCATGTTGGGTGTGTGATTGCCGCACTTGCCCTTTCTTTTCATGCCGAGGGTCTGTCCATGCCTGCCACTTGGTCCAGAGCAATTATCCTCGGAGCTAGGCGCTAGAAGCGTCTTCTAGCCAGCCCAATGATCAACATCAACAGCATGACATGTCGCCAAAAGCTTTAGGATGATTCGAGTCCAACATCTTCAAACTATATATTTAAAACGAGCTTCACCATCGAGATGCTTTGTCACGTTTCCTCAAGGTCGACCAATGATAACGCGCGCTTCCGGCACTCCGGGCACCGCGAGAACGCGCTACATGCGCCCAGCCGCATGGAACATGGCGGACTTTTCTTGGCACGCATTCGCCTGGTGGTTGCAGCAGCTTTGGATGAAACATGATGAAACCATGCCACTCTTCGGGAAGCTTTTTAACAAGTACCTTCCTCTTAGGGCTTCATGCTCGTTGGGCCGTGTATCGGCTGGCCGCCTGCTTCTTGGCACTCAAGTAGCACTCATCGCTCCACTGCAAATCCGCCGAGCCATGTTCCTTTCGATACGCATTGTGCGCCTCCTAGGCCGCTGCAAAGATTGAGTGGTGAGAACGGCGCTAACTATCTGCATGGAAGTGTGTGGAATTTTTATCGCAACCCAGCCTGAGTCCTTTTGGGACCATTGAAGGCTGCTGGAACTCGTAAAAACTCTAAGCACAACTATCATTGCTAAGCCATTTAGCATCCATTGTAGGAACTATGACGAATGACTTAGAATGATCCATATGGCAAGTATTTTAATACAGGGGAGACCTCCCCAAAAGCTGGCCATGATATACATTTGCAAAACAACAAAGAGAACCCACATGTTCCTCTCTTCAATCCACCAAGTCATGATCACTGCGACGTGCCAAGATGCCAAAGTTTGCTTCTTCCATTCATCTCTGATACCCACAGTGGTGGGTGTGCCCTGTGGGGGCTCCTGCTGGGCCAGCCAGTTTCTTTCAAGAACAGTCGCATTTCACCATGTTATGCATCAGAATACATCTCTATCGAGTGTTGTTTACCTGACTTTCGAACGTGCAAAGCATTGACTGATGAAAGCAAACATGCACTACTACATCATGGTTGCTCACCAACTCATTGCGACCAAACCTCTCCAGCAAGTGCAGTTCGCAAGTGCAGTGCCCACCCCGAACCCGGATCCTGCAGAACTTTTGCTACCGCCTGCTTGCCGTGCATCACGAAATCGATGAACTCATCCAACCTGCTTGAACACAGGCCCAGAAGTGACTGCTTGGAACTCTGTTGCTGACACCCTTTCGTCACCAGTGCTTGGACACTATGATATACATATATATATAGCTTACAGCTGACGGGTTCTTTCCGTGGCTGCAGCGCGGCCAGCTCCATCACCGCATCCCTTCCAACTCTTACCCGAAACCACCCGGTTCCGAGGTCCAAGTGGCTCCACCGTGCCATTCTGGTTCACATCTGCAGCGCAAAACAACTTCCTTGAGCCGCCACAAACAAGTCGAGCCGCTGGACCGACTGGCTTGTTCGTTCAAACACTGGGTCTTGGCCACAAAAAGTGTTCAAGAATCATTCAATGATTGTTTCTTCATCGGGTTCTTTAGCTCTACTGAATCAACGCAAAATGCCCTCATGTGTCATCTATGAACATGGCAACTGCGGAAGGGGTTCCAAACATAAAATCCGTGATCGCCTATCTGGGCGCTACCGAGCAGCACACCCCACTCCGCGCTGCTGACTTGGCTTTGTCATTTGCTCAGAAAATGCTGCGAAGCATCAGGGGGAATGCAAAGGACCATGGATTCAAATGTGCCCTTTAGAAGACTTCCAGTGATACTCTGGAACTTCGGAATGGGCACTCTGATTTCGTATGTTTACTGTATGTACAGGTAAATGAAACATATCATATCATATATCATAATAGCTTTAGGGCTCGGCTAGTGGAACTGCACACGGTTCCTTTGGGATGAAGCCACCAGCAGCCTTGCCAAGCGTCTGCACTTGCACCTCTGAGAGGCTTCCTTGGTGGACGAACTGAGCGGCTGAGGTCGACGCGGCTCACAGAACAGCAAAACAGCAATCATCAGGCCGGGCGAGAAAAGACACACACTTGGAAAGACGCGCGGTGTTCTTGTTGTCATGCTTTGCCAACAAAGCACCGGTGCATGTTGGAGCATCGTTTCTAGCACCATATACTATATATCGTTCATGTCTGGCTGATGTCTCTGGCCAATACTTAGAACCAATGAAGGTACCTGACTATGCTAATAGTCAAGGGTGTTGTAGGGATGAGAGGTCGACTCTGACAACCCCGTGGGGCCTGGCTGCGTCTGACGTGTTGGATGGACAGTCGCTTCCCATGGCCCATAGCTTCACCTACGTCTTTCCCCAGCTTCTGAGTGAACTGCTCAGAAGGACCCTCAGAATGACCGTGCACCAGTATGAAATTGCTGTCCCAAATCCTATTTTATAGATTCCCTGGATTGGCATACAGCATGCAAAGCCAAGGTACGATTCAAAGTCTGAAGCATCTGCTTCATTTCATCAAACTGCAAAGCGCCGTCCTTGTTGACATCAAGCTCCTTGAACTGCTTCCTCGAGCGTCAAGGAACAAACATCGGCATCCAAACGAAATATAAATGTCCAAAAGGAAAACTTAAGCAAGCAATATGAAGAAGCAAGTGCTTGATCATGTCAAACCTTCCTTCCATACCAAGCAACGGAGTTGTGTATGGGGGAGGATGTGCATTGTCGACGGATGGGCTTATAGTTTAAGTTCCTTCCTGCATTCCCAATTCGTGATGATTGTACTCTTGAACAGGAATTCTGACCTTGGACCAAGAACCCTACGCTGTGAGGATACCTCAAAAAGTCTGTAATAACAATCTATAATGAATTTTGAGGCATAGTGTACCTATATATGTATATACTTGTTTGTACACATATGCAAGCGATCTCTAACTAATGGCATATGTGCACTGATGTGCGCTGTCTCCAGTTCCCTCTCCGGCGCGTTAGTCTTGCGGCTCTGGCGCTTGATCTTCGCCACCGCCTCGTCACTGGGCAAGGCCTTTTTCGCCTCCAAGACGCTGGCGATGCTGGGCCGTTCCTGAGGATAAAGGGCCCATGGATGACGCCCCCGGCGGTTCGGCGAGTCCGGCGGTTCGGCGGGTGCGAGCTGACCCTTGAAGCGGTCCGATTCCATCGGTCTCGTTGTGAGGCTCAAGTTCCTTCATGGGGCCAATTCGGGCCGACCCCAAAGAATACACGGTTCTTTAGCCAGCTTTTTGGGAAAGGATTGTTGTTGCTCCGTGAGGACCAACAGGACTCCACTCTCCAACAGTGACTCCACTCTCCTCATCCGAAATTGCACCAACTGGCCACTGATATGGACTTGAAGCTTGAGATGCTTGGCTGCCTTGAATTAAAATAACACAAAAACACATTGCAAGAAGTAGCGTGCTTTCACCGACTGAACTTCAGTAGTTGGAATTGTTGGAGAGAAGCATCATAAATCTAAGAAATTCTTCTGAGAAGGTCGTGTTTGAAGTCATAAATGTGTGGCTGTTGCCAAATTAAGTTGCAAAGCACAAGGTATACAAACAGCGAAAGCTTCCTTGACTGATGGTGTGGTGGAAGCTACAAAGCATCACATCGATCCAACCAAGCTTCCACGACGTCCCCATAGACATCCACCAAAGGAAGCCCGAACTTCCCACCTCCGTGTGCTCACGAAACGGGTCTGCAACCGACCACGGGCAGACCGACCACGGTCTGCAACCAAAAGGGTTATCAATGGTTGAAATCCTGAAGGCCAAGCAGCGGCGCTGGCTGAGTTGGTCACTCTACCTTCTCTCTGTTTCCCATGTTTATTCGCCCTTCTTTGAATCATTTTCAGCTGTGCCTTTGAACCAGGAGCATGACCTCATCTTTCGTGACATCTCAGCCTCGGAGATCCGTACAAACAATGGGGGATGCACGCACTGTTTGAAGGAACTGCGGAAAGGAACTGCTCCACCCCATCGGAGAGAGCATGTTACATTTGGCAGTATATCACGCAATGTTGTCCACATCCAGGGGCGCCGGGGGGTAGGAAAGGAAACGGCAACTAGATGTAACTAGGAAACTCAAGCGGAAAGGCTTGGACCGAAGCACAGAACTACCAGTCGGACCCCATTCACCGCATTTGGCACGAAGCCATAAAACATGCAAGTCCCCAGACCAAGAGGGGGTCCTACAGTTTGACACAATCCAAAACAAAAAAAAATGACATTTAGTCGACAATACTATGTTGATATGTTTAATTGGTTGTGAACATGAGTGAGTCTGAGAGGAAATGCCACGGCAGTCAGTGGTAACTGAAGCAAAAACATAAATTTCAACTACTTTGGTCAAGGCCGTCCTGCTTTCCTGGCTGCCTGCGAAGAGCGTTTCAGCATGTTTCAGCCAAGAGTTAAGGTAAGTCACAAACATTAACTTCATTACGCGGGGTTTTGCTCCAAACCTAAACGTGGTGGATTCTTCATTGATGCAAAACTGCAATGCAGGAGAAGGAATGAGGAATAAACAGAAGAGATGACAAGAATGTACCAGCCCGCCGTAGCGTGGCAAAGAAATACACAGATTACATACCCAACACACATGTCTGCAGGAAGTTGAACGGAAACTGACTCCCAGTGGACTTCAGGCCTCACGGACACTTGGAGTGAAAAACTTGGCAGCGGGGTTCGGGAAAATTGCATCATTTGCCCAATACATTGTGCCGAGGCCGCATTAAATTGATGCCCACATAATGGACATCAAACATCATAACAAACACTTACATGTTAGGAAACAAATCCTGAGGAATCCCCCTTGCTTTAAAAAAACGGTATCTCCTGCCGACCAAGGGCGTCCAATCTTGAGACTACAATGCCATTTTGACCCAGGATTTCCTTTTTTTGGTACCAACCTCTCATTCCGAGGTGAAACATCCTTGGGTCATTTAAACACTTTGATTGATGTTCATCGCTTTTGTTTACTCTGACAATCTCGTCAATGGGAGCCACACCCGGTTGGCTTTGTCCTCGATGTTCGCATACCTAAACCTTGGCAGCCAAAAGAATCGAGAACAGCGGCTTGTTTCCTCTGCACACTCGATTAAATCCTGTCATGTGTGTTGCCTGCAGGGTGTGGAAATTGATTTCCATCTTGATGAAAATTGACTTCCATCTTGAACTCGGCCATGAGTTCAAGGGTATGTGCTCCTTCATCGCTTCCCCAAGTTCTTGCATGACTCATGCATCACCTATGCAAGTTGTCATTTCAATGCTGCTCGCTGGAGGGGCTCCAAACCATCCAAACCAATTCATGTCTTCGGATACCCGCTCACAAAGACCCTGAGATGAGGCTAAAGCGGGTGCAGGCCATATTGACAGTAGGTGCTGTTGGGAATTGGGCCATCCACTAGAATATACGCATGCAACAAGGAGGGCTAAGGAACAATAGTAATAGTATTTACACATACGTTACATGTGCATATGTAAATAGTATACCTACAAAACATACCATACCATACCATTACATTAGATTACATACATGTATACCTACATACATACATACATACATTACACACATACAAACAAGCATACATACTTATATACTTACGTTACATGACATTACAATACATCTAGACACATACATACATACAAACATACATACATACTTACATTACATTACATTACATTACACTACATTACATTAAGTTAATACATACATACATTACATTACATTAAATTACATTACATTACATACATACATACATACATATATATTTACTTACATTACAGTACATTAGAGTACAATACAATACAATACATAACATCATACAAACAAAAACATAACATAACATACATACATTGCATACATACATTACATTACATTCCATTACATTCCAGTACATTCTACATAACATAACAAATATAGACATTACATTAATACATGCACACATACATACATTACATTACATTACATTAATATATGCATACATGACATGACATTTCATTATATTACATTACAAAGAAAAACATAACATAACAGTACATAAATACATACATACATATATACAAACATCCTTCCATCCATGCATACATACACAAACATACATACATACATACATACCATACATACTATACATTACATACAATACATACAATATATACATTACATACATTACATACATTACATACGTACATTACATACATTACATACGTACATTACATACATTACATACTTACATACTTACATACTTACATACATTACATTACATTACATTACATTACATTACATTACATTACATTACATTACATTACATTACATACATACATACATACATACATACATACATACATACATACATACATAACATAACATAACATAACATAACATAACATAACATAACATAACATAACATAACATAACATACATAACATAACATACATAACATAACATACATAACATACATAACAAACACACATGCATGCATACATACATACATTACATTACATTACACTACACTACATACATTACATACTTTTGCTATAGTACCGGGATGCATGTTTTGACCCTACCAATCAACCACAAGCGTCGGGGTCCCGGGTTTGCAAACATTCACCTGGCTGCATGGAAACGCAGCTTTAGTCAAAGGTCACCCGTCTTGTGAAAGTCACCCGTCAGCATCCAAACGACTTTCTACGAGTCCAAACGACTTAACCCAGGTACCCCGTGGGGACAATTGTACGCCCCCTCAAAACTGTCCAGGGGCAACCCAGGAGTCCTAGGCACAAATCTGTACGTGTTGTGCGCTATATTTGTAATTAGTTATTTACTTAACATTAACACACTTTTGGCAATGAACCTATGCGAACGGAAGCAGGGCGGGCACGGTGGCGCAACTACTGCTGGACACCGCTGGCCGCTCCAGCCCTGCAGGGGTGTCAGGGACGACTGGAGCAGTCCTTTTCTGCCCAAGTGGCTGAATGCCGTTGCTGGCGCAGTCCTTTTTGAACTTGTTACCTCATGGAGTTTGGAGGAACTCACATCCAGGAAACGCAACCAATTGCACCAACCCAACTACAGTTGGAGATCTGAGAGTGACATGGAGCATGTATCAGCTGCCTGGCGAGGATAAACTTGGGAAATACACAAGGGATGATGTGGATGGTGAAACATAGATCTGTGCGTTTCGGCACACTGATTATATATATATATATATAGTAAATGCGCCCAAAAAAACACAAATATCTCATTGGATATGAGATTAGTCTACCGAAGACCACATGCCAACAAAGCTGTCGTTTGGCTTAAGCTTTTGCAGGGCCAGCAAGGCACTAGCACATAGCAATTCATGACTGCCCGCTAGAGGTGCAAGCAGAACATTGCCCACCCAATCCAGCCTCCTGAGAAAACCAGCTAAGCTCTCCACACATCCCACATGTATCTCTTCCATAGATGACCAGCTCAGCCATAGCCTGAGGGGATCTGAGGGGCGTCGGAGCCTGAGTTTTGGCAAGCCAAAATGGGCCACATCTGGCATCATCTGGCACTTCCCATCCAAAAGCAATCCCAGGAGTTCATCCGAATCTATCCGAACCGTCCGAACCTCCTCCTCAATGTGATGGCTTTTGTGCAAGTGTCACATGACTCAGCCGTCACTTCGCCTGAGGCCGGCGGATCTCCAGGAGATGGCTTAGTAAAACCTGCCACAACCGGAGCTTCTTCGCCTGAGGGCGGCGGATCTCCAGGAGATGGCTTAGTAAAACCTGCCACAACCGGAGCTTCTTCAGCTGAACATGTTCCAGTCACAGCTGAACAGGATGCAAACACCTTGATTTGTGCATGCACTTTACATCACCTTGGGATGAACCTCAGATTTCCATTGATTTCCTGGGTGATCTGCCCCTTTTTTCACCCCAAAAACGTGGACAGCCTGGCGCGGACAGAGTTCGTAGCACTTCTACGACCACCCAACGCGCCGCGCCGCTGGAGCCAGAGCCGCGGAACGCTTGGGTCAAGACCCCACGAAGCTACCCTTCCAACAATCGAAAGTGGAACATGACCGAAGTCGTCGGCGAGATTCTTCTAAATTCACCGAAGCGTATCGAACCGTGGTCAACTTTAGTCACAGTTTATGAATGTTCATGACACGTCATGACCGAAGAACACCGTCGCTTCCACCGGGGGTTGTTCATTCCTGGTATCACGGTCGCATCGGAAGCAAAAGCAAGCAAGCCCATGTGATGCAAGAAGCAGCAAACCAGCGGAAGAAACATGAAACTACCTGTCAGATCCTGTCAGGCCTTTCAATTGCCTGATCTTGATACGATCTACCTGGACCAAAACCCAGAGCCAAAGCTAAGTCGTGTGTCATCTTGTCTGTCACTTGCAGTGCTATGCTATGGCAACAACGAACATTCTACACCTCTCGTGAGAATCGGGGACCAATATCAACATCTCTCATGTAGGAAATCAGCAGTTCGCGGGTTACATCAGGATCAGGCATCAGCCACCAACAAAAATAGCAACTTGACTGACTGTCTTCTTAGCCACTTTATACCCAGGCCCAAAAGAACAGGGTGGTTCCATAAGCGGCTGCCTGATCTGCTCCTGCTCCTGAGCCTGGCAGCAGGACCCCAAACTGTTTCAACTGCCCAATGGTGTCTTGCTAAGTAAGTATCCCATATTGTACGACGCCTCTGGTTGCTCTTGCTCTGCTTACTTGGCATTTTCTACAGAGCAAAACTGATGTTGCAACTGTGAGAGAACATATCAAACATGTTCAGCCTTAGAAGGCCACAACATACCTGCTGTAGCTGGAGTGGTTCACGTTCACGAAGTCGGAACCGAGCAGGAAAACGTTCGAACGAGTTCGAAGCACAAAGGACGTCGGGACGTCGCGCCGCGGCCAGCTTTTCAGCATTCGAGCCCGCCCTCTCGGAGCGGAAGGTATGGTGCACAAACGGAAAACATGACTCACAGCCTTGCTGGTGTATAGCTGTTACCCTGGTTACCCCTGAGGGTTTTGATTTTTTTGATGGGGACATTGACTGAAAACTTGGTGTTGGGATTTTGACAACATGATGCTGGGATGGCTCATAGCCCAGTTGGTTGGGTGACCTACCACTGTTGCTGTTCAGCTGGGTGGATGTGAATGACAACCTTGCGACCTTGGAAAATACGGCTGATAACCTAGAAAACCTGGATGGCCTACCTCAGCTGATGGATGCGAACCTAGAAAATACGGCTGATAACCTGAAACCATCACGCGTGTGTGGCGGGAGGGGTGTTATCTTGGCCCAGCAGCCGGCCCCTCATCTAGACTAGATTTGCTATCATGGCAGCTTGCGTTGGCACTTGAGAC
>CAXIVM010002723.1:0-19000 GCA_964035705.1 Porites rus | reverse complement strand
TACTTTGAATGTGCCAGTGACAAGGCTTAAGCCATAGCTGAATAGACTAGACTTGCCTTCTGTTGTTTTTGTGCCTCAGCAAAGTTCAACACCTTGGCCTTGACCAAGCTTACAAACTAGTCCAGCCTCATAGCAGTCTCACTCACTCAAACTGGTGCAGTTCGACATGACCGGCCGAGCGAGTTGGCCACAGTAGGTCTTTTCCACTGGTCCTTCACATCTCTCTCAAAATCTGTGGCCAAGACAGCAAGAGCTGGTACACAGTATTTTTTGAGTGGATCTAGACTCTAGACAAAGAAACGTACCACAACTGGATGCAGGTATGACTTTGAAAGAGTAAGCAGTACGAGAATCTTGAGGAGACAAACTACACTTCGATTCTTGTCCAAGGCTTGGACAGCCTTGTCAGCACTGGGCTGCTGGGCGCCTCCAGATCCTTTTGACCTCTCAACGAGCCCCAAATCTATCAGATGGATGCCCAGCTTGAACGCCTCCCTTCAGCACCCCAGCCCGCCCGACAGCGACACGGGCTGACAGCACAGGGTCCGGCTCGACCGCGACACCGGATCCACGTGGGACCGAAGCGGTTTGGACCGCACGGTCTGGACCTGTCGGACCGCAGATCTCTCCGAAGTACCGAAGTACGTCTGGACCGGCGCATCGGCCAGGCTTGCGTCATGCCCCCCCAACAAACCGTCCGAAACGCCCCACCGGGTCCGCACTTGACGTCGCAGAACGGCTGTCACTTCATGTCGCGAATCTTCGCAGACGTCCAAGCAACCCCCCTCATGCGGCGAGACGGTACTTTGAATGTGCCAGTGACAAGGCTTAAGCCATAGCTGAATAGACTAGACTTGCCTTCTGTTGTTTTTGTGCCTCAGCAAAGTTCAACACCTTGGCCTTGACCAAGCTTACAAACTAGTCCAGCCTCATAGCAGTCTCACTCACTCAAACTGGTGCAGTTCGACATGACCGGCCGAGCGAGTTGGCCACAGTAGGTCTTTTCCACTGGTCCTTCACATCTCTCTCAAAATCTGTGGCCAAGACAGCAAGAGCTGGTACACAGTATTTTTTGAGTGGATCTAGACTCTAGACAAAGAAACGTACCACAACTGGATGCAGGTATGACTTTGAAAGAGTAAGCAGTACGAGAATCTTGAGGAGACAAACTACACTTCGATTCTTGTCCAAGGCTTGGACAGCCTTGGCAGCACTGGGCTGGGCGCCTCCAGATCCTTTTGACCTCTCAACGAGCCCCAAATCCATCAGATGGCCCGACAGCGACACGGGCTGACAGCACAGGGTCCTCGACCGCGACACCGGACCCACACCGGATCCACGGGGGACCGAAGCGGTTTGGACCGCACGGTCTGGACCTGTCGGACCGCAGATCTCTCCGAAGTACCGAAGTACGTCTGGACCGGCGCATCGGCCAGGCGCCTGCATCACTGCCCCCCCCAACAAAACCGTCCGAAACGCCCCAGAACGGCTGTCACTTGACGTCGAACAGCTGTCATGTCGCGAATCCTTCGCAGACGTCCAAGCAAACCCCCCCATGCGGCGAGACGCGGAGTAAGAGAGACGGAGACTTCGTGTTGCGCGGAAGGGCTGAGAACCTTGAAAAGCAGGCAAGACTTCGCAATGCTTGAGCGACCACGGTGGCTTAGTTTTTGCTAGTTTTTGAGAGATCCCGCCAAAATGTGCCAGGTTGAGCGAGACCAAAAAGGGGGAAAAAAAGAAACGTGTTGGCCAAGCAAAGGAGTCATGATCTCCCATGGATTGTTGATTTCCAGGTTCTCCTGCTTTTACCCACCCATCTACGGGGAACTTTGCTACTTTCAGTTTTCCAACCAATGAATGTGAGAAAAAGAGTCTTCTTTGGTGTGTGTGTGTGCGGTGGCTCTCGGGATGGACGATGTTGGACAGAGTGGAAGTAATGAACCAATGGGTTTTGGAGCACACGGTTTGAGCAAGTTGATTGGTTATAACGCCAGAAGGTGGTGTGTTTATGTATACATCGGGAAACTTTGCGCTTTGGTTTAGCGGCTTTAAATCTGAAACATTCAGAACCCATATTATCATATTAGATCGAGGAGATCCATGCGAGGCAGGGGAATACCGGAATACCCGTTCCTGAATAATTACGACACGATGTGTTCCAAATTGAGTCTAACCGTTTGTTCCCAAATGAGTCGCTTGCCCTTCCTGAAACCATTGTGAAATCATCCCTCCACAAACAGGGGGATTGTCCACTTTCATGTTTCTTGGAGGCATAGGAAAACTTGTTCTGTTTTCATTTGCATGCATGCATGATGATGCATGAGTTTTCTTTTGCACACCACCTGGTAGTCACTGTTGGAGTGGTGAAAGATCTGGCCAAGCACGAATTCTTTGGCCAGTCTTGGCACATCTTAGCCCCATCAAACGGGTGATTTGGAGTCTGGGCGAGTGGCTCAACAGCCACACACGCCATGCTGTGAACCAAGCAGCCATGACCATGATCAATGGCTTTTGGATCCCTTACGGCCATTGCTATTAGGTTGGAGGCCAAGCAGATGCTTTTGTAAGGCGGTCTCATTGATGGGTTAGTATAAACATTTATAAACCATCGGAAGAGATGAGTGGCTCCGAGCTCTTTGCAAACGTCGGTTTTGCTCTGACCTAGAGGCTTCTTATGTTCACAAATATTTAGTGCTAGTAGAAGACAAGCAAGAAGTATGTGAGGACGGCTTTTCCAACTCCGGATGAATCATGCTACCAGGACTGCTACCATATGCTACGACATAGGGTCCGAAGCCATGCAAACAAAACCCAATGCGAGGCAAAAACAACAAACCCTAGGGATCCAAGTACCTTCTCAGAAGGTGATTGGAGACACTGTTATGTAGGTTTAGAGGGTCCAAGTACCTTCTGAGAAGGTACTTGGATCCCTAGGGAAACAAAACACAGTGGAAGCTTCATACGGTTACCCGTGGATGGCATGGCCCTGGTTACGGAAGACAATGTTCCACCAGAACATGTTTTTTTCACTTCCATGTGAGTTCCAGGCAGAGATGGGAGAGTTTCCTGCATTTTCCCCAACTTTCACCGCATTTCATCGGGCCTGCCGACCCCGAGTCTTTGCTGATGTTTGGTTCCCCCAAAAAGTCTCAGACTTGAAAAACTAGATCAACCTTTGCTCTTCCAGGCTCTTCCAAGAGACACCACAAGATCCAAAAGGCCAACGACGGAAAACACCGTTCAATTTAACTCACAGTTGCACCGCAAACTGCTCTCCCCGCCATGCACGTATGCTAGTGGGTGTTTTTCTCTGTTGTTTTTTCCAGGAGCATCGACATCGGCTCTACTCCACGGCAGACTTTTGCTTGGCCATGCCAGGGGACGGCGCGGTGGGTGGGGTGGGGTTGCCTGGGAACTCCAAGCAGCCAATCAAAGTTGGGCGGCCACGGGGTCCTTTGCACAAAAGTTCCAGCTGAGAAGAACAGATGTTTAAACAGAACAGGCCACTGATGAGAAATTCTTGCAACACCTCGCATCTTGTTTTTGGCCATATCTTCAGTCAGAGGGTTGCTTTCTCAAACCTTCCCATTTCATGCGCCAACTTCCCATCATGTCCACCACCCTGCGGACTCCACCGGGAGCTAGGAATCCAAACAAGCCATGTCTCGTTTGGTGCTTTGAAACCCCTTTAGGAAACTCTGGAAACTCCCGAAGCGTCTGAAAACAACGTCTTTCCAGCCAGTGTTGGAACTGCTAGAAAAGTTGACCTGTTTGCAGGCCACCCAACCCTGAAGCATGGCCAAACCCGCTGGCCTCTATATATATATAGTCAGATAATATAAGAGTATCACAGAACACCCTCTATATAATATAGCCTGATCGACTATATAAAAGGTGCCACTGACATTAATATTAGTGTCAGGGAATATATCACTATAACAGCAAATAACTATGACGACTGACGAGTCTTCGTTCGTCCCAAGCTTTGCGCTCCGATTTGCCACATGGATCCATCTATAGATATAACCGTCCCCTTCGGCTGGTCCCACCTTTTGGCCTCCTTCCGTTTCGCTGGATAGGGTGCCGAGGGTGGTTACATGTTCCCTTCTTCTGATCAACAGGAGTCGTGGTCGGTGCACTGCCGCAATGAGCTCAAACCGGGCGAAGCTATGAGACCATTCACGTATACTTCACACGAAGTTAATGATTTCAGAACCATTAGGGCTAAGACTTAGCTTCCTGGCTACGTTTCCAGTGGCAAATATGACTAAAAAGTCATATTTCCAACGGTAGAAGCTCCAATGACCGTGACTTGGTTCGTCCATGATACTATGCACGATCAAAAAACAGTTTTTGACCTCGATTGATTGGATGGTCCCAGATGGTCTCTTATTAGAGAGTTTGAGGGTCGAATCACAGTGGAAGACATCGCTTGACTCTGAGATCAGTGGAATGTTTGAAGAACCACTGATGTGTATTCTTCCACAACACACTGCAAGGATCTATCCTCAGAATTGTTCAAATCCAAATGAATTGCATAGTTGCTCATCAGCGTGTGCAACACCTTCAGTACCTGAGCGCCAGCTCATTTGAGCATCATATCCTTTAGAGATCCTCTTTTTTGTTCAGATTGATGTCTTATGTTCGCCACATGCTTTCAGGTAGAATCGAACACTCGCACGGTCGCTCGGCTGCCGGATGATGTGCTCCTCCCCAACTCAGCCGGGGATGCCAGGCAGGCAGTTGCGGGGATCGACACCGGTCACAGAGACGTCTCCTTCGGAAGGGGTGCCAGGAATGCGAAGTCCAAGAGTACCGGGGCATGGCAGGGCAATGTCAGGTCGTCAATCCAAGATGCCCTTCATGCACTTATAGGCTGAAGAATGGCTATGGTCAGATTGATTGACCTTCATCGCATGAGTCAGTCGGAACTCCATGAAAATGGCTATACTCAATGAACACTTCAGAGTTCAGTCGAAAGGCAAGCAGATCTCCAACTAGCCTCTGTGGATCCCTTGTTGGGATCCTTCTGAGAGCTCCAAGTTCTATAGAACTACAGAACTCATGTGCGTTGGTGGAGTAAAGTTCACCTCAAGAGGAATTCCCCCATGCCGTCCACGTCACGATCCCGATGCTCTGTGATTCGCACTCAGCCCTGCGGCCGCAGCAAGGCACATGACGGGGCTGCCATGGAGTCCAGGGCTCGGAGGGATGAACGTCGGATGGTCGGAGCTCGGACAAATCATACACAGCCTGGGGCTCCTGGCCTACCTCCGTTGAGAAGATGGTTGGGGTGGGTGCCAGGGGGCTCTAACCACCTTCTGAGGATATCGTTGGAGGGTTAGGGACATACAAGGACCATGCAACTCCAAGGGGTGTCCAATGGACATCCTGTAGTGCAGGGCCTTCCATTTTTCTTGACACCTTTGAAGGTGCAGGAGTGCCTTTTGTTAATAGGGTCATGTCTATGGTCATGTCAGAATGTCCCATTTTCTAAGGTACGAACAGAGTGCGGTCCAGGTTGATCTCTTGGAAAAATGCATATAGTGCTCTTGCAGGGACTAATCGTGCCAGATTAGCCTCTTAGCTTGTAAAATCTGGCAGATTTGCATGCCTTGGGATAGATCCTGTGTGGATTTCTTTCACCCTAAGGTTTTTAGGGGTTAGGGTTTTGAAACCCTAAGGTCCACAGCCAGAGTGGCTTCCAGATCCCTTGGTCCGTTGGCCCGTTGGGTCGGGTCCACCGCCCCACGACTGGGCGAAGGGCGACGCCCCCTCTGCTTGGACCACCACGACGCATGTCCTGAGAGGTTTTGGCAGTTCGATTTTAAAGGACCCCCGTAAACATCATTGCAACCACATACATATGGTCATATTGCCATGGTACATGGGCGTTGTTTTTGTAGGGCTGTGAACAAAGACATCTTCCCTTCTACTAGTTCGATGCTCCTCACCTCTCATCTTCAGCAGATGCAGAAAAGCCATCACCTCCTCTTCCCGGGACTCCCCAACTGCGCCACACGTCGTCTCTTTGAGGCAACGCCAACGTGCGGCGCTGAGAGCGGAAGAGTCGGGTCATTCTCCTGGTGCGGCCACCATGGTGGGACCACTCGCGTGAATGAACCTGGTCCTGCTGTTTGGGGAGAATCCCACCATGTTTCTCTGTTTATTTTCTAGTTATTTTGTGGATTAAGCAAAGGCCCGATGATTGTTCCCTATTCAGTTCCATCTCTACCTCCGTTCAGAGTCTGGGACAAGATAGTGGGAAAGGAGCTTTGTGTTGCTTTTCCTTTCTTGGGTCTTTTTGAGATGATTGCCCTAAGAGGAGCCAGGAATGCTTCCAAAGAACGTCACTGGCACACCATCAGTCAGGGTCACATTGTTGATGAAAATCAAATTGTTGTCTCATCACGGATCCCCAAAAGAAGTTCTTTTCTTTACCAGCACCCGACTTCACAGGTCGCCATGCTTGTTTGGTCTCTATTTCAGCCACGACATCGGAGGCCGCACGGACGCAGAGCACCTAGCACCTCCGCACGCGGCACCTGCCAGGTGGGCCAATGATGCTCTCGCCTCAAAACGCCCGGACACGGCCTATAGGCCTCTCGGGGTGATGACCGAAGAGCGAAGCATTTGCGAAGCGTTCGCTCGCGCGCGCTCGACATGCGTCCGGCAAACTTTGATCGGGTGCAGAACTGCACGCGTTCAGCAAAGCAGCGATGGTTTTTAAGTGGTTTGTTCGAGTGGATCACCGATCGTTGGACCTTTGGAGGAAGAGGATTCCGGTAGGGAGTGTGTCCGAACGTGGTCAACATGTGGAGTGCTAAGCACTCGGTGACACCATGGGAGGTTCCAGGGCCCAAGCTCGGCTTGGGACGGTCAGTGGAGTTTGCCATTGCTGTCGAAGAACGGCAGTCATAAGCAGTCGCCCCATCCATCCAGAGATACTTGTTTCTAGTAGAAAGCGGGATTCTGCCTGTGCTGTGGTTGGATGTTGTGTTTTGTTCTTAGCTAGAGGTTGTGGAGGAGAATTCAATCTCATTGGCTTGCTTTGGAATAGTCATGTTGGTGATGTCGTGCTGCTTATCAAAGGCAACAACTTGACTCATGCCCTTCTCGCAATTAACATTGACATGCAACGTGACCTAATGTGGCTATAAAAATATAGTTAAAGTGTTTGATCGAAGAGGTCCTTCATGTCTTGTTTGGTGACAACACTCCAACGGGTCTCCTCCCAGGTTCTAAAGCCACAAAAGGGTCTGAACTATGACCTGTTGCTGGATCCTGGTGGTGTAAGTCTGTGCCAGGAGTTGAGTATTCTTTAAGATCTTTTTTTCTTGAGGGTTTCCTTCTTGCGGGGTGTCCGGGATTGACGGATCATCCACTCGGGGCAACGAAACAGAAGCACCCCAACCGACTAGCCTTTTGGTTGTGTTCGTTGTTCAGACCGTCAACACACCCAGTGCCCAAAGGGCTTGGCAGTCGTGCGACCCAGAATGGGTGCGTTATCTACGCGAAAAAGAACGTAAAACCACAAGAGGGACAATGGATTAGTAGAGTATATGCAGTATGTACAGTATATTATAAATATGTTATATTGCCGTCGTCGTCCTTCTCACACGAGGCATGGCAAGCCTGGGCCGTACTATCTCGCGTCCGGGCGAGCTGTCACCTGATGCCCGAGCGAGACCAGGCGAGCGCAGTTTGTTCCGGATGGAGGTAGCAGGTGGATCCAAGAACCCAATAGGCTATCTCTCCACCACCAACCACCCTAGTAGCGAGGACCTCCACCCTAGTAGCGATGGCCTCCACCCTAGTAGCAGTGGCCTATAGACCATCCCAGAGGTCCTAGTGACTTTCTCAGGTCACTCAATCTCTCTTGGATGGGTCTCAGACGGGTTGCACCAGGGATCAAGGAGTCGGGTTGCACCAGCGGCCTGGTATCCACCAAAACAGGTGATGATCTTTGCGATTCGCCAACGTTTCGACGTGAAGCATGACGCGGAGCCATCGACAGTTCCGGCAGCCGCAGTGAAGCGATTCAGAGGTATACCGAGGGTGTAGAGTGTAGAGTTGCGTTGTCTCAAGGCGACAGTGGTAGGACAGCAGCCGAAGGCTTCAGGCCCATGTCCGAAAGCTGCACAGTGGTAGGACAGCTCAAGAAGCAGCTCCTCAAGTGACAACAACAGCCACACCAGTGTAAGCCAGACTGCTAACAGCTCGCTGCTAGAGGGTGGTCCAACCTTTATTGGCAGAAGGTGTGCAGGAAACCCACAGAGAGAGTTCCTGTGTCTTATGAAGCCACGCACGAACTCTCCCAGTTGTGAATGGTCGCCGCTTGGGAACCAACATTACACAAGCTAACTTCTACCCTCCGTCATCCTCCGTCGAAACGGGGAAGTGGAGCATGGCCCCTTGGAAGACTGCTTTCCTCTACTAAACAGGCTGTTATCCACTTCCATGATTGTTGGAGGGAGGGCTCCTGGCATCGCTACTAGTAGCTTCTTGCTACTAGGGGCTCCTGGCATCGCTAACGGGGCTCCTGGGCTTACTACTAGTAGCAAGAAGCTACTAGGGGGCTCCTGGGTATATTGAATAAAATCATTCGACTTTGCGTTTCACCTCCAGGAGCTTGTCCCGGGTCAATCCCGAGCAGTCCTGCATGGCAGGTGCACACGCATCTCCTGGGCCGCACTCGCTCCCCTCGTCCATGCGGAAAGAAAGGACCGTGTACAACGACGCGGGACGTGTTCTTGTTCCGAAGAAGCTGTTCATTGCAGAGATGGCAGACATTTCTTGTGAACCATAATTCCACGTGTTTTTTGTTCAAGAAGTAAGTGTACGTGTCTTGATAACAAACAGTCACATGCTGCACATGTTTTTGTGTGTTTCCAAGCCTTGACTTGTTGTATCGTTGGCAACGTCGGATTTGGTTTGCAATGTTGTTAGAGACAATAACAGATTTAGTGAGACACCATTGGGCGAGAATTTGCGTGATCGCTGATGTCAGTCCTTGAAATCTACCTGCTTCTGAAAGATTGTCAGATAGACGTAATTCCGGCTTTTAACAGGGTATCGTAGATGTGAAAAGATTGACCAGGACGTGGTTGGCATCCAATGTAACATAATATATATATATATGATTATATATGTTGGTGTTCAACCTGCCTAGGATTATTCTTTTTGATGAAGATGTCAGAATTGGAATGTGCAGACAAGGGAAGCCTCGCATGTTTTAAGCCATCGGAGGTGGTGTTGTTTGCACTTTTGTTTACCTGGGGTCTAACAAAGTTATTCTACATGTTTAGTTCCGTTAACCTGCTCGCATGTCTCAGTGCCCAGGCAAGAAACATTTCCCAGCTTGGATGGTGGAGACATCATCAACTTGCCAAGGGCGTGTTCTTTGCACCTTCCAATCGCAAACACAGAAAGCTCTTAGCATCCGACAGGTTGCTCGCCTGTGGCCCTGCAAACTAGATGGTGTATGTAATTTTATGTACTATCACCACCATCGTCGACTTTGCCATCAGCGTGATCATTTTTGGCATCAGCAACATTTACAGTGAGCATTCACGTCATCATCGCCAAGGTCATGTGTATTATATCATAACCGTCGTCACCGCGGCCAACATCATCATGAACATCGTGTTCAACATCAAACACCCCTATCAAGGCCAACTTTATCATGTTCATCACCATCAGCAACAGGACAATGGGACAATGGGTCATTAGCGCCATCATTGCCAAGATATCGTGTATTGTATCACACCACGAGTATTGTCGCCATCATCAACATCACAATGAACATTAACGTCATAATCCCCAAGATAACGTGTATTGTATCACATTGCCAGTGGCATCGTCATCATCAGCAGTAGCAAGATCACAATGAACATTGACGTCATCACCACCAAGAGCATGCAGTATCATATCATAGCCATCGTCAGTGCTGCCAACATCAACATCATCACCGCTATCAAGGCCAACTTACTTCGTCGTCGTCATGATCATCGTCAACATCGTAATTAGGATGATCATCACGGTGCCAGTGTGGACTGACTGTCACGGTGCCAATGTGTCAGTGAAGCTCAGTGCATCGGAGTTGAGTGTGGCCCCTGTGACCGGGCTCGGCGCGTGAGTGAACTGGTGACAGTTGGTGACGGAGTGGTTGCTGGATGTGGTGGAGCAGCGATGGTTTGTGTACGTATTTGACTACAAGATCTACATGTTTCTACCAACCGATTTCGGTGATCCTGAACAGTGTTGTTCTCTTGTTCCATCTTGTGAGCAGCTTCTATGTTGGAAAGGCGAAAGAAACAACAAAACCTTGGTCCACTTGGGATGAACCCAATTTATCCCAATTTGCCATTGCTCTTGGTGACCTGGTTAAAAAAAAAACACACACACACACAATAACAACAATTTGGCATTGCTGGAGGTGACCTGGTAAAGAATAAATCACAAAACCATTAAAAACACATGTATCGGCCAAGGGCTCCCGCAGACCGACTGGCCAGGACCCCCACATCGGAGGGCAAGAAAGGCGCTTGACTGCTGGCGCTTGACTGGCAAAGCTTTGCCCAAGTCGATGGGATATTGATTCTCAGTATAGACATTAAGCTCTGCCCAAACCTGCAGAACATTCACCTCTTTCACTATGTTTCACTTGGACTAGTGCTGGTGTGCACTTCTTCTGTGGGCCTTGGTCCACTGCTGTCCACCGATCGATCCACTGATCCATCCGCACAGGTGCCTCTTCCATGGGGGAGATCGACGACAGCCTCACGGTGGGGCCGTTGGCCGGTCCGGAAAGTCGACAGCCAGAGTCCCACTCCATGGGTGTCTTCCTGGCGAACAAGAGGGCAAACCAGGTTGCCAAGAAGCTGCCAGGAACACCATGAGGTTTTTGGTTCACCAGGTGTTTGGCCTCCAGTTGTTAGGGTGTTCGATGGTTTTCGGGTGGAAAGCATCTTTGGGACCCTGATGAGTTTCTGGATCTGTACACCCGATGTCTTGATCCTAACACCTGATGTCTTCATCTGAGGATTCATGGTTTTTACCGATCCATGACGAGCGACTTGACCAGGGAGTTGGAGAGACCGCTTCCCTCCAGGAATTGCTCGCCAGCTTGCATGACCGACCTGGAAGCCACCTGGAGCAACTCAAGAGACCCGCGACTCGTTGTGTCGATGCCCGACATGCTCCGTTCGTTCGTAGCTTCTTGTTCGATGCCAGGAGCCCCGATTGTAGCGTTCTTGCTCCCAGGGCAAGAAGTTCGTGTGTTGGAAGTGTTTGAAACAAACACAATTGAATTATGATGTGTTTCTATGTTTTGTTCACACAATATTCCCCGAGACCGTTTCAGCAAAGGGCTTGATTACTATTTTTTGGGGGGGAAGTCAAAGGCACACAGCCCAAGGTCTCCCCCACGCGCTACACATTCACTGCATGTGGTTGCGAGCCAGCTGCTCCTGGTTCATGGATATCTCAATGTGATGGTGGCAGTTTGCAGGGTCCATGGCAAACTGCCCCATTCAGGTGGTATGTTTTTTTTCTTTTTTAGCAGATTCAGGCAGCCGCAGATGATCAGTTCCAGACTGTTTGGCTTGTCAGAGACACATCTCTGCGCGGAGGAAGCAATCAGATAATCAGCTAGAGGCAATAAACTCCTGAAATAGTCATGGAAAGTGGAGTTCACCACTTGTTTAGTATTCGCAACATTGCTCCATGCCATCCCCGCAACCACTAATATATATGACTTCTAAGGAGTGTGGCAACTGCTCGCTTCACCTCGTTCGCTCATCCGATCGCTTCCTACAGGCTTCGGCCGCAACAGTGGCTCTGATGCACCCGTGGCAGTGCTTCAGGCACCGGGCGGAAGGTCGGACCGCAAGGGTCGAGGTAGAGATGACCGCTTTCACGGTCCCCAGCCTCGGTGGGTGATGGTTTGGTTTGGACCAATGTAGCTATACGAACGCAACAAGTGCATCGCTGCGAACGTAGCAAGAAGCTACTAGAGGTGGTGATATGTGTTTGGATGATGTTTAATCCAATCGTCATTTACCAGGCTTCCACGTCAAGGTGGTTTCCTGGGAGAATCCCATCTGAGATGAAGATTCAACGACCCACGGAGGCCGAACTATCAAGCAGTCTGGTCACCTAAGCGGTTGGGTTCCCATACCGTATTGGTGCTGTGGATGATGGCAACCACAATGGGGCAACTGGATTCTTCAAACGTTCGGAGAAAAGAGAAACGACAACTAGGAGCAAGAAGGCTACTAGTAACAAAGGGCATCGCTACGAACGGAGCAAGAAGCTTTGGCTCCTCATAGTGTTGCTAGGATCCATAGAAAGGCTCATGGAATCCAACCTTTGCTCCGGCTTCCAGCGCATCGTCGCCCAAAAACCCTCCTAAATCCTCCATCCCCTGAAAAGCAGCGCCGTGGATCCCGAAAAATCCTGCCACCGCGGCCACCGCGCCAGCATCCTGCGCGTGCGCCAGCACCGCGCGTCTCCTGCGGTGCTGCGCCTCCTCCCTTCGAGCCGGGAGACGGGACGCCTCTCTTCGCTCGGCGAAGGCCGCGTTGCTCCCGAGCTCGGAGCCCCCCTCCAGAGGAGCACCAGGCACCGACCGAGGTGGCGGAGGCGAGGGAAACCAAAGGCCTAAGGGTGTGGGCTCTGAAGAGCTTAATACCGCGGGTCCTGCATTGCGAGTCGGGAGGTTGGATGGAGTTTGAGGGGATGGAAGATGTTTGGTGTAAACCTCCACATTGGCCCTTAAATGGTGGCTCAAGAACTGTGAATCTGGCTAGTTTCGTTGTTCGATTTCGTCTCTTGAAGCATTCCACTTTTGCAGGTATGGATGAAGAACGTCCATCCGATGCTGTGGGGGCTCGAGGGAACCCTTCAGCCGTGGTCTTCGACCAGCAATGGCGCGTGCTCAGTGAAAGGTGGCTGGCGTGTGGCTGCTTTGTGTGCCGTGGAGGCACATCTCGGGAACTTGGGTGGTTCTCATTCATTAGACTGTTGTGGTCTTTTCCGTGTGTGGTGCAGCATCAATTTCTTGAAGTGATCCACTTTTAGATCTTGCTTCTGCCAGCTACCTGCATTGGTAGCGGAGCTGTGGTTTTACAGCTCAACCGGAATACGTGAGGTTCTACACACTTGGCTTGTTTACACCCTACTCACGAGGAGATTGGCCTTGGAATTCATTTTTCTTTGCAACCAGGATCATTTACAGTCCAGTTCAATTAGTTTGTGCAAGCATCATGGCATTGAAAGATGAGCAGCAGATTGTTCCGTCGTGGGACGGTGAACCATCAACATGGCCAGAGTACCAGAGGCGTGTCCGGTTATGTTACCAACAGACCCCGTACCACAAGAGGTACACTCTTGGACCAAAGCTAGTGCTCAAACTTCGGGGAAAAGCTTGGGAGATTGCTTCAAGCGTCAACTATGACGAATTGGAGACGGACACAGGCACACAGTATCTCATGACCTTTTTGCGCACTCGATTGGGTAGGCTGCCAATACCAGACATTGGACAACACCTCGATGAGCTCTTTGTCAAGTGTCGTAGACCTACCGGCATGGATATGATCACATGGTGCAATCAGTTGCGTGAAGCCTACAAGAAGGTTCAACGCTCTCTTGCCAGAACCCGAATGACTCGAGTCACAGTGGCAACACAGACAGACACAGTGACACCTCCAGTAGAGACCACGTCATCTCCTACGTCGTCAACACGTCGCCGCATGAGCGGAAGTGAACCTCACCAGGAACCAAGTGCAGAACGAGTCGATGAAGAGGGTCGAGATGACCTTTCTGCATCTCCGGGTCGTGATGGGGACAATGAACAGGAACAGGAAGATCGAGATGATCAGGGCTCTCGCTGGCAGACAGATCAATGGTGGTATGACGATTGGTATGGCAATCAGTGGCAAGAGTGGGACGGCTGGTATGAAGAGACCTGGCCGACTCAGGACACAGTTGAGCATCAGTGGGAAGACGAGGAGTCCATCGTCCAGAACATCCTCCCCGAAGAAGTCTTGGGTTGGTTGTTGATGAGGCGGTCGGGACTTCCTTCCGCAGCAAAGCTCTCGATCCAGGCAGCAGCAGGCAATAGTTTGAAGTTTTCTGACGTAGAACGAGCCATGAGACAGCAAGAGGATGAGCTCATGGCGCAAGAGCGTCAGCGACAGACCTCAAGACCTCAGCGATCTTACTGGGTTGAAAGTGAGGGCCAATGGGGCCTTTCATGCAGGATTTCGATGAACATGAGCTCCCAACAGACGACCAGGTTCACTGGTTGGAAGCAGATCGCGTTCATGATTTGTGGGGCACACCGGAAGAGTCTGACTTTGACCATGACTCACAAATCATGTACAGCGATGGCTTTGAGTGGCATTGGTACGATGATGATTGGTCGACCCAACTGGCCAGCGGTGAATGGATAGCATACTCCGACATGAAGCCATGGTTGGACATCGATGATGTCGCTGTGAGCGATCCCGGTGCTGCAAAAGAGCTCCAAGAGCTTTTTGTGGCATTTGATTCGAAAGTCCGATCTTTCAAAGAAGCAAGAGAAGCTGTTTATCAGAAGGGTAAGAACCGTGGTTTCTTTAAGGGGTCCAAGCCAAAAGGTCGGGGAAAAGGTTCCACCAAGGGTAAGAAGTCTTCTGGGTCTCCTGTTTACTCTCTCCAAGGTTCCACTGGAAAGGGCAAGGGTACCAATCCTGTTTTGAAACCTGGGTATACGGGATGTTTCATATGCGCTGACAAAGGCCATGACTTCAGGCATTGCCCGAAACGGAACCAGTCTAGTGCCAGCAGCACTTCGACTTCCAAGCCACGGACCGGCATGATTGGCATGGTCACTGAAGTGGAGGAACCGACTTCACCAATAGCCCGCAGTCCACCTTCAGATGATGTGCAGCGTTTGATCCTTGCAGCTTCCGGAGTGGGCTCAGGACCAGACCGATTGGCCTTTGCCGTGATCGACACAGGCGCGACGGAGACCGTCGGCAGCCTCGATGCAATTGAGTACGTGATGGAGACTCGAGCGAGCCATTTTGGCCAGGAGCGGGTTGACATCGATGTGAAGCGTAGGAAGCGTTTTAAATTTGGGAACGCTCAGGAAAGAGAAGCTGAAAACTACCTCCTCCTTCCTCAAGTTGTGAATGGTAGACCGACCACTCTAGGAGTGTACACCCTTGATGTTCCAAGTGTCCCAATTCTCATTGGTATCAAATCCCTTCGGCGCCTAGGAGCCATAGTTGATGTTGAGAGACCAGCACTGATTTTTCGAAAGAACTTTGAAGGAATTCAGATTCCCTTGTTGCGTGGGTCGAATGGCCATTTGTTGTTGGATCTGTGTAAAGACTGGTGTTCTGAAAGCCGTTCAACACCCGTGATCCGTAGCGCAATGACGCTAGTACGAGATGAACAAAACCCTGATGGAAAAGGAAGCGCAGATGATTCTCAGGAGCCCACGAGCAGTTTGACAGTGCATGATCTCCCTTCTCACGACAATGATTCCCTAAGTCACGACTTACATGTAGTGGAGGTGCTTAGTGAGGCGAACTCACAAGGCTCCGAGACCTTGGACGTGGTGGCTGTCTCATCTCCGTTGCTTGGTGAGTTTTCTGCTCAAGCACGCTTGAACACTGAGAACACCATCGGGCATAGTCACCGCGACCATGAAGAGCTTCGAAAAGACCTTGGACCCCAAGCTCTCCAAGGAGGAGACGGCTCAGATCGTCAAGTTGATGACACAAGACGCCATGGTGAACCCCACCAAGAGCAAGTTGGATCTGGAACGGTTCGACTGGGACCGAGCGGAATGTTGCAATGCGCGGGATCCCCGTGCAACGGGAACTCCATGTGGAGGCCGGCACACCGTCGACAAGTTCCGAAGGGGCAGCAGTTCCGGGACCAATGCACATGGCCTGTGGCTGACGTGCGCCACATGTCAACTGAGGCTAGCCCCGAGGACCTCAAGTGCAAGGCAATTGGCCTGGAAGCAGCAGAGGCATCGGCGCTCCAGCGATTGGAACAGATCCGAGCCGAGAAAGGCAAAATGAAGTCTCCCTCAAAGGGACAAACCTCACCGTATCCCAAGAGCCCCGGACCTCTCACTCCCGAGACCATGATGGCCGAGACCGGGGGCAAGAAAATGTCGAAGCGAGACCACGACCTCCCCTCAGAGGACCACGAGGCGAATTCGGCCGAGAGTTGGCAGCAGGTGACTCCGTAAGTCCTGAAGCAAATCCTCACGACGGTTTAGACCTTGATCGTGAGAACCTTTTTTGTACAGAGCCTGAAAGCTTTGGCTGTACGGCACTGTTGACTGAGTCCACAAAAGAGTTTTTGACTGACAGTCTTAGACACTCAAGCAGTGAACTTGCAGAAGCGTTTATGGCATGTGTGACACATGACGCATATAAGTGTGACTTAGTTGAGATTTGTTGTTCCCCAAATAGCACCCTCACACAAACAATCCTCGATAAAGGTGGCAAGGCGTTTCGCGTTGGGTTAGAAAACAACATGGACCTCAGCACAACACACGGCCTCAACAGAGCAATACAATTTTTAAACATTGTGAAACCCCGTTGGATTTGGATTTCTCCCCCATGTCCACCCACGAACAGTCTTCAGGACTTGAACCAACGAACGGAACAGCAGTGCAAGTCCTTGAAGCAGAAAGTACGGAAATCTCGAAAGATTGCAAGTAATGCTGTTAGGCTAGCTGAACAACAGGTGGAACGAGGTGGACATGTTGCATGGGAGTGGCCGCGTAACAACGATGGTTGGAGTTTCTGTGAGGTTAAGAGGTTTTGGGGCAGTCTTGATCGTGAAGGTTTGTTGTATGTTGCAAGGCTAGACGGATGCCAGGTCGATGCTCGAACACTTGACACTCGCGAACTTATCCAGAAACGCTGGACAATCAAAACCACGAGCATACACCTGCAGCGTGCACTTCACATACAGTGTAACGGCGCACACATACATGCTGAGTGTTTTGGACACGATAGAGCAAAGCAGTCTGCATTTTATCCTGTGAAAATGTGTCAGAAGATTTCTGCAATTGTTCTTGAACACTCACGAGACGAAACGGTTTCAAACGACACGGAAACGCATGCTTCGATTTTTGCACTTGAAGAGTTTGATCTACCACCGTTTAGTGAGAAAGAGTTGAAACAGAAGAAGGAAATTCTTCATCGTTTGCACATCAGAGCAGGCCATCCGACAAATAGAGCTCTTCACAATATGCTCAGAGCCCGTGGTGCAGATCCACGAATTTTGAAGCTCGCATTGGGCCATGAATGTGACGACTGCAAAGAGATTCGCTTGCCCGTACCCCATAGAAACGTGTCCTTCCAAACCTCAGAGATTCTCTGGCATACGCTGCAAATGGATGTGGGCCAGATCAGTGTGGGCTCTGAGACTTTGCATGTTCTTTTCCTGATCGATGAGGCTTCCAGGTTTGCAGTAGCCTGGGAATTGTTTCGAACTGGCAAGACAGAACATCGCAATAGCACTTCAGAAGAAGTTGTGAGTGCTCTCGAACGAGCATGGGTTCAGTACCACGGATATCCCAATGTGTTGCGTTGTGACCCAGAAGGCTCCTTCCGTGGAAACCATCTGTCACAGTGGTGTAGTGAGCGTGGTGTGGCTCTGGAGCCCTGCCCCGCAGAGGCTCATGAACAGATTGGAATCGTGGAGGCCACTATTGGAAAAATCAAAGAGGATGTTCGTGCAATAGTAAGAAGTCTCCCAACTGCTGATCCTTTTTCCGCTGTGACGCACGTCATTTCCGCGCACAACCAGATGGACCGCATTGGCGGCTACGCCCCAGCTCAATGGGCGTATGGAAGGTTGCCAAGCTTGGATAACGGACTTTTTGAAGGTGGCAATGAACTCCCCGTGCATTCTAGTGAGGGCACCAAGGGTAGTGATCTCAGGGCAAACCTCCTTTTGAGAACCCAAGCTGAAGAGCAGTATCGTAGAACCCAGGCTGTGATGAAGATCAACCGGGCCATGAAGTCACAGGTTCGTCCTCAATCCGTGTTTCTTCCGGGAGATTTGGTTTACTACAAACGGTTTAAGACTCCTTTAGGACAGACCACTTCTCATCCTGGTGTTGATATCCCAAAGGTTGGACTTTCCCGCTGGTATGGACCAGCGCGTGTTCTTGCGACAGAAACCCGTGTTGAGACTTCACCTCCCACCCGGAAACCGGGTACGGTGGTGTGGATAATCGCAGCTGGGCGTCTGAAACGATGCCACATGCACCAACTCAGGCATTGCTCTGAGAAAGAACGGTTGATGGCTGAAGCATCGGAAGCCATCACCATGCCGTGGTCCTTCACCTCCCTCTTGAATTTAGTTGAAAAGGGTCAGTTTGAGAGGTACGACGATCTCGAGACTGATGAAAATGATCCACAATTCAGAGAGAGAGAAGGACGTTCCGTTGTTTCGACACGTCAGGCTAGGAGTAGGAGTAGGCCGAGAGTTGTGAAAGAAGTTGAAGAAGAGCAAAAGAAAAAGGACAAAAAGAAACAAGAAAAGACACAAGATCCCGAACCCAGAGGGCAGGGACATGTAGGAAGGATCGAGGAAGATCCACAAAGGGTGAAACGGCCGGGTAGCTCGGCCCCCACGGGCGCATCAGAAGCTAAGCTCCCTCGTAGCCATGGTTCTGCGCATTCATCTGAGCTGGAGAGACATCCCCCATTTCAACGTGCTCAGGAACGTGCAGAGTCTGGTGCTCAGGCATCTTTGAGTCTTGTTGACATTTACGACATGGCAACGTCTTTTTCTGTGGATGAAGCAGATGACAATCCGTATGTTTGCTATGTAGCAATTGACATGCCAGACAACAAGAAAGATATGAAGAAGTTCTTGCGAGATTCTGAAACTTGGGTGCAAAAGAAGATCAAAGGTGGTTCAGAGCTCAAGTGGTCTCAGATTCCAAAAGACCGCATCGCTGACTTCTTGC